>PVJC01028477.1:0-20739 GCA_004026665.1 Murina feae
ACACCTGGCACAGAGCTGGGTGGCAAGCCAGGGGCAGACGCTGGTGCAGGATCCCTCGGTGGGGCCCTGCTGCTGAGCAAACACACCTGGGGTGGAGGCGGGCAGCGGACTGGCTTCGGATTCTCTGCACTGTGCAGCACACGCTCCCGCACGTCCTGTGGAGGCCCCTGGGGGGTGGATAAAGGTAGTGGACCCTGGACTGGGTGCTCCCGCACGCCCCTGAGGAGGCCCCCGGGGCAGAGCCAGGCTGCGGACCCGGGACAACTGCTCCTACACACCCTGCAGAGGGCCCCCGCGCTCCCGCATGCCCCGGGGAGGCCCCCAGGGGGCGGAGCCAGGCAGCGGACCCAGGACAGCTGCTCCTGGATGCCCCGAGGAGGCTCCTGGGGGGTGGAGCCAGGCAGTGGACCCAGGATGGCTGCTCCTGCAAGCCCCATGGAGGACCCACTCTACCACATGCCTGGTAGAGGCCCCCGGGGGGTGGAGCCAGGCAACAGACCCAGGACAGCTGCTCCTGGACGCCCCGAGGAGGCCCCAGGCCAGACCCTCCCTCCCACTGAGCTGACACACCTGGCATAGCTATGCCGGCCGGCTGTGGAGGCTCCCAGTGCAGAGCCACCCTGCCAGCCTCCATCTTGGCTGGGTTAATTTGCATACAGCCACTCTGATTGGCTGGTGGGCGTGGCCGTGAGCAGAGGCTCAGCCAGCCTAGGCAGGCAGTTGCAACAGAATCCTTTGGTTTGCACTAGCTCCATGGCTGTTGGCCTCCATCTTAGCTGGGTTAATTTGCATACAGCCGCTCTGATTGGCTGGTGGTAACGGTCAAATTTGCATGTTTCTCTTTTATTATATTAGACTAGTGGCCCAGGGCACAAATTTTGTGCACGGGGTGGTGTGGGGGGGGGGGAGGGTGTCCCTCAGCCCAGCCTGCACCCTTTCCAATCTGGGACCCCTCAGGTGATGTCTGACTGCCAATTTAGGCCCAATTGCTGTGGGATCAGGCCTAAACTGACAGTCGGACATCCCTCTCGCAATCCGGGACCGCTGGCTCCTAACCATTCACCTGCCTGCCTGCCTGACCGCCCCTAACCACTCTGCCTGCCAGCCTGCTTACCCCCAACTGCCCCCCCACTCCCCGCCAGCCTGCTTGCCCCCACCTGCCCTCCCCTGCTGGCCTCATGGCCCACAACTGCCCTCTTTGGATGGTCTCCCAGTCTAATTAGCTTATTATCCTTTTAGTATAGACTAGAGGCCCAGTGCACAAAAATTTGTGCACTCGGTGGGGGGTGTGCCCCTCAGCCCGAACTGTGCCCTCTCGCAGTCTGGGACCCCTTAGGGGATGTCCACCTGCTGGCGTGCCTGGCCAGCCTGGGCAAGGGGCTGATGGCTGTTTGCAGGCTGGCCAAGCCCCCCAGTGGGGACCCTCAGTCCATGTGGGTGTGGCCAGCCTGGGTGAGGGGGTGAGGGCCGTTTTCAGGCTGTCCACATCTCCTTCAGGGTTCGGATCCCTACTGGGGTGCCTGGGCAGCCTGGGTAAGGGGCTGAGGGCCATTTTCAGGCTGCCCACAGTCCCTTCAAAGTTCAGCTCCCTACTGGGGTACCTGGCTAGCCTGGGTGAGGGTGTGAGGGCCATTTTCAGGCTGCCCACAGTCCCTTCAAGGTTCAGCTCCCTACTGGGGTGCCTGGCCAGCCTGGGTGAGGGGCTGAGGGCCGTTAACAGGCTGCCCACAGCTCCCATTGACCCAAGGTCCCAGCGAGGCTGGCTGGAATCAGGTTTCTGGGGTTTATTTATCTTCTGTAATTGAACCTTTGTTGCTGTGAGCTGAGGCCTAGGCAGGCAACGAAGACTCCTATTTGCTTCAGCTCCATAGCTTCTATAATTGAAACAATGTTGCCTTGAGCAGAGGCCTGGCTGGCCTAGGCAGACAGTTTCAACTCCATCACTGGTGCAACAGAAGCCTCCTGTTTGCTCTAGCTCCATGGCTGCCGGATCTTTGCTGGGTTAATTTGCATACAGCCGCTCTGATTGGCTGGTGTGCATGGCTTGGCTGGTGGGCATGGCTTCGGTGTCTCAGAGTGATGTTAATTTGTATATTACTCTTTTATTACATTAGATAGGATGCATATTAGCCTTTTATTATATAGGCTTTCCAGTTGTTTTGGTCTCCATTGTCCTTGCAATGGCTTTTTTATTTACTTTTTTATTTTCCACTATCCTTAAATTAATACATTTTACAATAGAAATTATGTCAAGCATGTCAAAAATCTTGAGTAGCTTCTTTTATATATACTCCCATATGAAGATTTAATTTTTAAAAACAGTTGTGTATTTTTAAAATTTTATTTTAAAATAATAAAAATATTTATTTTTTGAACAGGAAAATCTTATTTACACTGCTGATCCAGAAACCTTTGAAGTAAATACAAAAGATATGGATAGTACATTGAGTAGAGCATCCAGAGCAATAAAAAAGACTTCAAAAAGGGTGAGTCCCCTGGCATTGTTATTTATCATATCTCCAAAAAGTATTTTTTGGACTGCATTAAAATAATATTTTCAGAAACACCAGTGTAAAGATAGTCTATAAAACAAAGTTGGTTTGTGGACTTAGGAAATGGCCCACAGAGATAATAGCTTTAGTTTAGTGGATTCTTCAGTACAGTAATTATAACAACCTGTTATAACACTTCATATTTTTTTTATAATGATACTTCTATGAACTCTATTTTAGTAGAAATGTACTGATGGTGTTGTAGATGTAGGTTTGTGCATTCATCTTGAATATTGCCTCAGATACTGTTCAGCAAAGGGTACACAACAGAGATCCTGACAACAATATGTTTCAATCTTGTAACACTGGTTATAATTTTCCTACTTAACCTTATCGGAGATAACTTCCCTGCTTACCTTATTGAGGGCTACGTAAGAATATTGGGCCTTTTAGAAGTAGAAAAAAAAGTATATTGATAGTCTAGGTGAAATTTACAGCCATAGTCTATTGGGAGATTTACAAGTTTTTACTTTTGAAGGGAAGGTTTGTACTTTATTTAGTCATCTTTAAATCTCCCAAGATTAGCATGATATATAGTAAATAAATATGTTAAATGGTGAGTCAAATTAATTCCTTCACTTTTTCAAAAAGGAAATTGAGGTTCAAATGGTTTTGGGCTAAAGATCTCGTAACTAAATTTTAGTGGAATCAGACACAAACTAGCCACGTTTCTTCTGTCCCATGCCAGGTTTATCCTTGCACTTTTTTCTTCCATTTGACTGTCGTGCTGTAAGAATGCGAGTATACAGCAGGTCTTTAAATAATGTTCAGCGTTGTTTCATTATAATGGTGAGAATGCTATAAGAAATTATCTTGTTTATATCAATTAGTCTGTGATAAAATTGGTTTTATTATATGTCATTTCCCTTGAAGTCACAGAACATATGAAGGACAACGTTGAGTGAGGACTATTACTGTACTACTTTTCTCAGTGTTTTGTCCAGAGATTCTAAATCTATGATAATACTATTTGTACAAAAACTTTTCTTGTGTATTTGGCTTTGTTTATGTATAATTATTCTGATTAGTATATTAAACTCCTTTAGGCTTAATTGTAACTTCTTAAAATTCTAGGTTACAAGAGCATTCTCTTTCTCCAAAACTCCAAGAAGAGTTCTCCGAAGGGCTCTTATGACATCCCAAAGTTCAGTGGAGGGAAGAAGTCCTCTGAGCAATGACAAGCATGTAATGAGTCGTATGTCTAGCACATCATCATTAGCAGTAAGTGACTTTGACTTGATGGGCTAATCACTTATTCACACTTAGGGAAGTTGGTATGGAATTTGCTAATGTTAAAGCTGGGAATCTAATATCTCCATTTTTTTTATACTTCTTAACTTCTAGCATCTTTTGTTAGGTAAAGAAAACTGAGAAAACATCACTCTAATGTTAAAGTAGAAATAGAGACATACTTAATATGTAGTTTATTTGACATGAAATTTCATTCAGATTGAGATATGCTCCAAAGTCTCTAAAGAAAAAAGCATGTTTTAATCTGGCCTCTCACTTTACTAACATAAATAGCAATGGTTCTGTTTATACACATTGGTCCCAGCAATATAACAGAGACTGACTTTTATTCCTTTTACTGTTTGTGTGATGAGTAGAATATTATTTCTGAAACTGTAGACTTCAAAGGATGATCTGTGTTCTGAATTCATATGTATATTTTTAAATTTGTTCTGAAAAATACAAATTCCCAATGATGTCTAAAGTATTAGACAATAAATATTAAGGACATTTCTAACATTTATTACTGTCACTAAATATATGAGTGATGTATGAATATAAAATTATTAACCTAACCTACTAAGGTTAAGAATAGCAAGTGCCTATTACTGAATTATGTGTCCTTTAGCAAGTTTCTTGTTCTCTTGCAAAAAAATCCCCATTTTTGCAGATGAGGGAAAAGAGATTAATAATGGTGTCATTGTAAGAGCTAAGTATACATACACATACACATATACCTATATGATGTGATTATATAGTGAGAGGCGTTTTGAATAGTAGCTAAGAGCATGAACTCTAAAACTCATGTGATCAAATCTCAAATCTGCTATTTACTAGCTCTAGAGCTTTTGAGAAATTATTGAATTTCACCATCTGTAAAATGAGTCTAAAGTAGCAGTTGTAAGGATTAAATAAGTTAATTTATTCAAAGTGCTTTGATCAGTGTGTGCTCTAGTTTTTTTGTTGTTGGTTTTATTTTGTTTTGCTCCTCTAAACTCATCCTCTTGCATCCTACCCGTGGCTGCTAGAGAGAACACCTGTTGTTCCCAGCTCCTCATTTATCTCCCTCCACCCTTAGAATATCAGACCTCTCCAAGGCAGCATACTCTGTTCTTCCACCCTTTCCTTTAACACATGTCCCCCACCCCCAGCCCTATTTCACCCTATTTGGCTTTCTTGCTTTCCTTAAAAAACTCTAAGCTAACCCACCTAGAGGCTTTGTATGGGCTGTTCCCTGCACCATTAATAACCTTCTTGAATTCTGCACTTTGGATCTTATGGACAAAAAAGGGGTGCTGTAATAAATCATAAATCCCTAATTGGGCAGTTCATGATGAGTAGTCCAAGGCTGTTCTAGTGTTTTACAAATGGTTACCTTTTATTATATAAAATCTATGCAAACTTTGGAATCTAATGAGCAAAATAAACTAATGAAAAATTGGCCCAAAGGCATGAAAGCATGGCACAGACTGAGGGATCTTAGAGGGAAGGGGCGTTGGGAATGGCGGGCAGAGAATGATCAAAGAACTTATATACATATGCTAGAGGCCCAGTGCACGAATTCATGCACAGGTGGGAACAAGCCAGCCAGCCCCGATGGGGGTCCATCCTGCTGGCTCGGGGGAGGGGCTGTGGGTGGTTGGCCAGCCAGCCCTGCTCCTGATCAGGGTGTTGGGTGCCAGTCAGGGCCCAGATCAGGCTGACTGGCTGCCGCAGTGCAGTGTGTGTCATAGCCACTGGTCATTCTGGTCGTTCCGATATTCCAGTCTCTGGGCTTTTATATATAGACCAGAGGCCCGGTGCACAAAAATTTGTGCACTTGGGGAGGGAGTCCTTCTGCCCGGCCTGTCCCCTCTCGCAATCTGGGACCCTTTGGGAGATGTCCACCTGCTGGCTTAGGCCCACTCCCCAGGGGACTGGGCCTAAGCTGCAGTCAGACATCCTTAGCACTGCTGAGGAGGCAGGAGAGGCTCCCACCACCACCACTGTACTGGCAGCTGTCAGGCTGGCTTGTGGCTGAGCAGAGCTCCCCCTGTTCGGAGTGCACTGACCACCAGGGGAAGCTCCTGCATTGAGCATCTGCTCCCTGGTGGTCAGTGTGTGTCATAGTGATCAGTCATTCCCCATGGTTCTGCTGTTAGGGTCAATTTGCATATTACCCTTTTATTGTATAGGATGTAGAAATGCATAGTCCATGGACACAGATATCAATGTGTGAAGGCCTAGGTTGGAGCAGGAAGCAGGTGGGGTGGACAATGGGGAATAATGGAGCACATCTGTAATACCCTCAAGTAAATTTAAAAAAAAAAAAAAGCTAGTTAAGTCTTTAGTTAATACATCAAAGAGTTACAGCTGACTCTGCGCATGTTTATATGAATTTTTTAAAAATCCAATCTTTACTTGAGGATATGTTTTTATTGATTTTAGAGATAGGGAAAAACACCGATGTGAAAGAGAAACATCGATTGGTTTCCTCCTGTACATCCCCTGTGCCTCATGCCCCAACTGGGGATCAAATCCGCAGCCTAAGTGATATGCCCTGTCTGGGTATCCAACCCACAACTTTTTGGTGTGCAGAAGGGTACTCCAAACAACCAAGCCACCCAGCCAGGGCAGAGCATATTGATCATGGTATTGGATCAAGGTTAAACTTCCAACACTTAGCTGATAATATAAATGTGAATAGAAATTTGATGAATATATTAAATGAAATGAAAAATGTTAAAATTGGCAAAAACAGTAAGCATTTCTTTATTAAAATAGATTATAAGCTTTCTGAAGGCCAAAGAACTGTCCCTTGTTTATTTCCTATAGTAACTATTATAAACATTGCTTTTCAAATGAAAGTAACTGGTTTTATAGAAACTTTTTAGTAAATTAATTTGTATTATTTGTGATTTTGTCACTTTTATGTAGACAATATAAATAAGAAGTACCTAAAATATCTTTCAGACATTCATGGCCTTTTCTCCATTGCTTATTTCTGTTCTAACAGATTATCCATTCAGTTCCCACAAGCAGTACAATTGGATTTACTAAGCATGTTTATGCTCAGTGCTCACACTCTACTGGTGGGCGCTCTCAAAACTCCTGGTTTCCATCTATACGTCATTCTGCCTCACGAGTTAGTTTCTCAGAGACACTGAAAGAAAATATTGATTTTTCAAATTTCAAAAAAAGTTCTATCCAAGTCATCTTTGGTATTTGTGAAGAATTAAGAGATATATCAACCAGTAATGGAAACAAGCCTCAAGTTTAATGTGAGCTTATTAGCTATTTGGAATTTGTATTTGTTAAAAAAAGGAAGTATTCTTTCTTCACTGAATTATTAGGTGGGTGGGGACTTTTGAAACAATTTTATAACTGCTTTATTGCAGATTGGCACATAAAATAATTTTCAAGGTAATTATGCTCAAGTTCAGAAAAAAATCAATACTATTAGAAATTTTCTTATTTATGAAAGTGGACATTTTAAAGACTAATAATCATTGTCATGTAAAGCAGATTCATATTCCAAATCTGATTCTTAATCTTAGATTTATGACATTTTATAAAACTTGTGCTTTTAATATAGCAAATCATAAAAATTTTACTTGAGGAAATTTTTTTTTTTACTTTATACTTAAATATTGCCTTTTATCACTTGAATGGTAATACTTGATCAACACAGCTCTTTAAACAGTTCATTTTGCTCCATTGTAGGTAAAAACATTGTTGGCTACTTACACATAGCCTTTCATATATGCTAAAATAAAACACTAACTTTCTTTGTAATTCATTTTGATTTATACTCACTGTTAGTTTTTTTCACATTCTTGTGTGTGCTTGTTTGTTATTGTTAAAAGCTCTTATGAGAAATTTAGCTTTGACCTCTAAAATAAATTTAGACAGCTTAGTAACTGAATAATCTCTATTAACAAGTGCTGCTGTTTTGCTCAATTTATTTTTAAATATATTTTTATTGATTTCAGAGAGGAAGAGAGAGGGAGAGAGATAGAAACAACAATGATAAGAGAGAATCATCGATTGGCTGCCTCCTACATGCCCCCGACAGGGATTGAGCCCGCAACCCAGGCATGTGCCCTTGACCAGAATCACACCCAGGACCCTTCAGTCAGTATGTCTACTCTCTGTCCACTGAGCCAAACCGACTAGGGCTCAATTTTTATATGGAACAAAATCACAAACATACATATATAAGTATGAGTTGTATACATAATCCAAAACTTCTTTAGGAATATATGACTTTCAAATTTAGAAAATTTATTTGTCATAAAATCATCTCACTTAATTTTGCTTTATGTTTAAGTTAAGAAGAAATCACTTAAGAAGATTTATCTTTTTACCTCAAAACTTGTTTACTGGTTTGTAATTTTTTTAATAACCTGAAACACTGAGTCATTAATATCTCATAGAGGTTAAGTACCACTACTAGCTGTGAGCCAATATCTAGTCCAGTGAGTTGATATGTAGTTAACTAGTGAATCCATTTGTTTTGTTTTCAGAATGCTGAAATTTCCTCCCCTCCAGTTTTAAATTCTTTTGCTTATTTAAAGAGTTTAGGATTTTTAGATGTCTTTAAATTAATTGTTACGGTATTTTGTGAAATGTAAAAATGATATGCATGATGCATAATTGTATGTTATAACTTTTAAAAAGAAAGAATTTAAATATAAAATATTTATCTTATCTTTACAGGGTATCCCATCACCTTCCCTTGTCACCCTTCCTTCCTTCTTTGAAAGGAGAAGTCATACTTTAAGTAGATCAACAACTCATTTGATATGAAGCTTAAAAAGAATCTTAATTTATAGAAACTTAACACCTCATACACAAATAAGGAACTGACTTATATGGTACTCGTTATTAGCACTCGGTGAAAGCCGGAAAGAAGATAGATAACACTAAACTATGCCAGTTGATTTTCTTCTTGAAAGGGTAACGTTAACCTCTTACATTTTCAAGTTAATTTATTAAAAGATTATATTGATTTTGATGTAATTTTTCTCTTTGCCTGAATCCTTCATTTGAAGACCAGTATCTTAAGTTATTCATGATACCAGTAGTGCTGCAACTTGACACATAGAGTAAATAAATTTCATTGGTGTATGCCAAATGTTGCTGTGGATTTCTTTGTATAGTGTCCATGAATGAATTTTGGAAGCACATATTTGTGTATCTGAATTTGTGCAGAAATTAGGCGATATCACAGTACTTAATTATATTAAAAACCTGCATAGATAACTGATTAAATAGTGGGGTCTTGTTTCACATGTGCTGTTTGAAGTAGTTAGCTGCTCCTTTTGCAGTTTAATTTATTCTCAAGTATCTTTAAGATCTAGCTTGTGGATTTAAAAAGATTTGCCCCTGTTAAAAAGAATAACAGTTAAAGGAGATTGTTTCAAAATACTTTTGCAAATTGAGATAAGAACAGAAAGATTAAAAAAATAATGTATATTTTGCACTAACATGATATGGGTGTGTATACTTGTAGCTGCTTCAAAGCCTGTATTTATGGTGATTTTTAGCCACTAGCAAATCTTGATTTAATTTGATAGTGTGTGGGGTTTTATTTTGAAGGATGACCATGGGGAAATTATAGTAAAGATTGTTTATACTCTTTATGAAATAACTCTAAAACTGGCATTAGTTTCATTAATTTGCTGTCAAATATTACATGGATATGTGTATGGTCAACTTTTTATTGTTGTCCCATATAAAATGTAGAATTGAAATACAATTATTTACTGTTGTAAAATATTTTTCAAGCCTTGATATTCTTTTTTACAATAGTTTTTTTTTTATAGTCAGCAATACAAACTAATCAAGTTCTTATGAATAAATTCATTTTTATTTCCTACCTGTTTAGGGATTACTACAAAAATTTAATTGTCATTTAACAGTTCTTGGTTATGTTCTTAATAGTTTAACTGACTATATAGATTTTTTTCTATACCGTGTATGTACCACTTTATTGCTATATTTTAAAAGCAGTTGTATTAGTAAGAACTTTGTAAATAAATACTTAAGACCTGAGTGTATTTTGTGTTTTAATTTTTAATCTGGACTCAACTTTGCAGAATGGGAATAGTGGATTCTATGATAGTTATATAAAATTGTGTTTATGTGCACATATGCATTTTTCTGATAGAAATTACACTGCTTTTGTCATTTTGTTGGGAATGGAACTGAGTCCCTCCAAAAAATGTGGGGTTTCAAGTGAGAGGAAATGGCGTAAGGCACGATATTAGAAACATTGGATATACACAGAAAAGTTATGAGGTTAAAGTCTGATACAAAAATCAACATACACATATTATCAACTAGAGGCCCAGTGCACAAATTGGTGCACCAGGGAATCCCTCAGCCTGGCCTGTGGGATTGGGCTGAAACCAGCTCTCCAACATCCCCCAAGAGTCCTGGGTTGCAAGAGAGCGCAGGCCAGGCCGAAGGACCCCACCAGTGCACGATCAGGAGGTTGGCCAGCTGGGGAGGGGCCGTGGGAGGGCTCCAGGGCATGTCCAGTCTGTCTTGCTCAGTCCCAATTGGCTGGACCCCAGCAGCAGGCTAACTTACCAGTCGGAGAATCTACCCCCTGGTGGTCAGTGCACATCATAGCGACAGACCGGTCGACTCTGCCCCCTGGTGGTCAGTGCATGTCAGTGAGCGTTTGAGTGGCCTTAGCATATCATTAGCATATTACGATTTGGTTGAACAGAGTGGACACTTAGCATATTAGACTTTTATTATATAGGACTAGAGGCCTGGTGCATGAAATTTGCACATGGGAGGGGGGGTCCCTCAGCCCTGCCTGCACCCTCTGCAATCCAGGATCCTTCTTATTAAGCGATCCTTAGGGGATCGGGCCTAAACCAGCAGTTGGACATCCCTCTCGCAATCCAGGACTACTGGCACCTAAACTGCTTGTTTGCCTGCCTGATTGCCCCTAACCACCCCTGCCTGCCTGCCTGATTGCCCCTAACCACCTCTGCCTGCTGACCTGATCGCCCCTAACTGCTCCCCTATTGGCCTGATTGCCCCTAACCACCTCTGCCTCAGCCCTGCACCCAGGACCCAGGCTTCCCTCCTCCGGCTGGCCACAGGCACCTGGGACCTGGGCTTTCCTCCCTCTGGCTGGCCGCAGGCACCCCGGATCTGGGTCAGCTTCACCTGGGCTGGTCGCAGGTGCCCAGGACTGGCTTCGTCAGGAAGGATATTCAGAAGGTCATCTGGAAGACATCTGGTCTAATTAGCATATTACTCTTTTATTAGTATAGATTGCATTTCTTGACACCAGCCACAAACATGTTGAAAATATATTTTTAAGTTACCAGTTCCAATAGCATAAAAATTATTGAAGTATTTAATAATCAAATAGAAGATGTACAAGTTTTTATAGGAAAGACTATATAGAGTAGTGGTTCTCAACCTGTGGGTCACAACCCCTCTGGCGGTCGAACGACCCTTTCACAGGGGTCACCTAAGACCATCCTGCATATCAGATATTTACATTATGATTCATAACAGCAACATTACAGTTATGAAGTAGCAACAAAAATAATTTTATGGTTGGGTCACAACATGAGCTGTATTTAAAGGGCCAGAAAGTTGAAAACCACCGATATTTACACCTTAATGGAGATGCTTTATCATAGTCATGAATTGGATACTTCAATATTGAAAAATAGCAGTTTTTCCCAAATTGAATTATAGATTCAAAGCTGATCAAAATACAGGTTTTATGTATGCATACCATGATAAATTGTTGCCAGAATTAATACAGAAATACAAAGGGTTAAGAATAACCAATCAGTTGAAGTACAAGGACTTGCTCTATCAGAAACAAGGTTAATTATAAAGTGTAGAAATGAAGGCAATGAGATGTTAGAGCTGTTGGTATACTGAACACAATAATCACAATAAAAAACCCACAAACAGGTAAAAGTGAAACTTAAAACAGTGGGAAGAGTCTACTCAATAAATGGTTCTGAGAAAAATGGGTATATTTATTTTAAAAAACTAATCTCTCTTTTTATACTCTATACAAAAATGAGTTCCAAGGGGGGTTATAGACCTAAATCTGAAAGGTAAAAATATAAAGACTTCACTAGAGAACATAGGGGAGTATTGTAATTGTCAGGTTGGAAAAGACTGCTTAAGCTGTTAACATGTTTAAGATCATAATAGAAAAGAGTGATAAGTCTACATTAAAATTAAGAACTACTAGATTGAAAAGACATTAGTAAGAGTATAAGTCACAGACTACATGTGCATAATATATATAACTGACAAGGACTCATATCCAGAATACAAAAAGAACCAATCAGAATAATCAAACATTCCTATAGAAAAACAAGCATTTTACAAATGAAAATCCGAACGGATTTTTAAAGCTTATTAAGAAATGTTTTTATACATAATAAGAAAGTATAAATAAGATACCATTCATTGCACATGCACCATATTGGCTAGGCCCAGATGGAAAGCAGAAAAGTCTCTTCTATTGCTTGTAGGAGTCTGTATTGTGTAACCATTTCCAAAACACTTGGGAATTAACCAATGAGCTTTTAAGATATGCATACCTTAAAACCCAACAGTTTGAATCTTAGATATTTATTGCAGAGAAATGTAGGCATATGAATACAAGGATCCATGTATAAGAATGTTCATAGCTGTATAACACATAATAACCTGAAACTGAAAAATCAGAATTTTTGATTGATTGATATATGGTGTTTTGGTAACGCATGGAATGAACTAATGAACTTGCAGTGACCTGGATAATTATTGAATGTAAGGAAGTAGATATAAAAGAATAACCACTATATGATTTCACTTAGATAAAATTTAAAAGTTGGTAAAGTAATACTCTGTTGTGTAAGGTTAGAGAGTTAACTGGCAAACATTCAAAGAAAGCAAGAAAGTATAATATCCCTAAAAACCAACATATATAACCTCCAGGGGTAAAAATGAGGAAGGACTACTCGGTTACTTAAGTGCTGCTGGCAGCATTCTATTACTAAACCTGTGATATTTATACAGCTCATAGTAATTCATTGTTTTATCCAGTTCTTTGAGAAGCCCATAACATTAACATCTCAAGATTAAGGAAGAGATAGAGCAAATACACAATGTTAGGTATGATCTATATCTGGACATAATATGAACGACTTTCAAAATTCAAGAAACAGATTGAAGAGCAAACATTTTCCATTTCTTAATTAGTTTAACATGGCCTTGATATCAAAACAAAGATAGAACAGGAAAGGAAAATGGTAGTCTAACCTCATTGAAAACTATGGTGAAACTATTCTAAAATTGCTACTATTCTAAGTAAAGTGGGGTCACATTGTATAAAAAAGATTACGCATCATTATTAAGTTGAGTTTATCTGTGGAATGCAAGGTTGCTTTAATCATTCAAAAGCAATGTAATTCACCACAATAGTTAAGTATTTGGCTGCTTATATGATAGATATACAAAAGCTAAAAGCTTTTCTCCAAGTGGGCTATATCCAGTTTGCATTTGAAGCAACACATTAAAGATTTTCCTTATAATAGTGACAAGTTTATAAAATTCCTTGGAATAAATTTAAAGAGAAAGGTACAGGCCTTTGTAAATACAAACTCCTATTAAAGGGCATGAATCATGAATGACTGTAGAGACTTATTTTTCCTGGATGATAATATCTATTGATTTTTTAGAGAGAGGAAGAAGGAGAGAGAGTAACATCCACGTGAGAGTGGAACATTGATCAGCTACCTCCTGTACACTTCCTACTGAGGATCAAGCCAAAACCTGGACATGTGCCCTGACCTGGGATTGAACCCTGACCTGGTTCGTGGGTTGATGCCCAACCACCGAGCCACATCAGCCAAGGTGATACTATCTAATCTAATAAAAGAGTAATATTAAAATTGACCGTTTCTATGGGATGCCTAAGCCACACCCAACAGCCAATCAGAGTGACTGTATGCAAATTAACCCAGTCAAGATGGAGGCCGGCAGTCACGGAGCTGGAGTAAATAGAGGCTTCCATTGCAGCAGGAGTAAACTGTCTACCAGTTGGCTCGGCTTCTCCAGGCTCAGGCAACAACATATTTGCAACATCATTGCAATTATAGAAGCCTTGGAGCTGAACCAAACAGCAGGCTTCCCTTGCACCAGCGATGGAGGAAACTGCCTGCCTAGAGTCTACTAAGACAACATTCTTTCAATTATAGAAGCCACAGAGCTGAAGCCAACAGGAGATTTCATTACCTGCTTAGGCCTCTGCTTAAAGGAACAGTATCAATTATAGAAGATAAATAAACCCCAGAAACCTGCTTCCAGCCAGCCTTGCTGGGACATTGGGTCAATGGGAGCTGTGGGCAGTCTGAAAGCCTGAAAACGCCCCTCAGCCCATCACCCAGGCTGGCCACACCCCAATGGGGTGAGGGTCCACACTGGGGGCTTGGCCAGCCTGCAAATAAAAAATTATTTAGAAAAATATTTCTAAATTTATTTCTAGGGTTCCTACTGGGGGGCTTGGCCAGCCTGCAAACAGCCATCAGCCTGTCACCCAGGCTGGCCAGGTACACAGTAGGGACCCAAAATCTGAAGGACTGTGGGCAGCCTGAAAGCCTGAAAACGGCCCTGAGGCCCTCACCCACGCTGGCCACACCCCAATGGGGTGAGGGACCCCACTGGGGGCTTGGCCAGCCTGCAAACAGCCATCAGCCCCTCACCCAGGCTGGCCAGGTACCCCAGTAGAGACCCAAAACCTGAAAGGACTGTGGGCAGCCTAAAAACACCCTCAGCTCCTCACCCAGGCTGTGCAGGCACCCCAGGAGGGACCCAAAACATGTGGGGTGTGCAGGAGACAACTGATCAGTGATTCTCTCTCCATTGATGTTTCTAGTCATCTCTCCATCGCCCTTCCTCTCTGAAATTAATAAAAAATATCTTTAAAAAAAATCTCTCCTTTTGTGAATTTTCTCTTTTGTCCACTTTTACTACATGATCTTTTCACTTTTTCTTAGTAGAGTCTTTATTGGGTAACCATCAGTGTTTAAGCTGCATTTTGAACTAGAAATCCTAATTTGGTTGTGTGTGTGTGTGTGTGTGTATAAAAGCAGAAATGTGTAAAAATAACTTTAAAAAAACATTTTAAAAAAGTATTTGTTTCTTTAAAACTGTCTTAGATATGGATGAATAGAAATATGACTTACAAATACCTAAACATTAAAGAAGATAATTTCAGGATATTATTCTCCACCTTCCAACCTACCGTAGGCTGGTAACACAGAGAACACTTTGTTATTAGATTCATCATTAATTAGACTCCTCAAGTTAAGCACACTTAAAGTGCAATAATAATTGATGCTCATGTGTATGGCCTTAAGGTAATACAGGACCCAAAAGCATCTTCATAATTATTGGAACAGAGTTTAATTATGTTCCAGATTAATTTTAGTGCAAATTATTCTGAGCTAGGTCTATAGACATTTTGATAAATATACTAACTGTCCTGTCACATTATGAAAGGGTTTGAGGTGTTTTACATAAACACAAACCCCAAAAAGATAGAAAACTGGCAAAAAGAATAGTCTTGGGAGAGAGGATGTTAAGGTTGGTACTCAACACAAGTGCCGGCAGAGTGTCTGGTGCTTTTGTTAGACGTTCGCAACACATTTTATTCTGAATGTTCTAACAACGGAACAAAAACCAGTCCCTCCACCAGCGGACCAGCCCCTTGATTCACAGCGCCTGTAAAATAAAAACAGTTTGCTATGGAGGAGAACTGTTGCTGGAATAAAGGCTGGGGCAACTTAACTTCCTGTGGGCTCTGGTGGGGAAGGCGTGTTTAGTGCAGTGTATGATGTTGTAGTAACTATAGCAATATGACACATATGGGAGTTGTAATAGTAGGAACAAACGGCACTCTCTGGGGCACAATTACAAGCCCCCTTGTTCTCTCTCCCACTCCTACACCACAGCTTGTATCCATTTGATGCCTGTTGGTTTCCCCCACTCCTTTTGTGAAATTTAGGACCAGTCTCTTGAGCTTTTTGTATCATTCTCAGGAAACAAACTGTTTCCATTCACGTTTAGTCCCTGGAATAGTCTCTTTTATAATCCTTACTGGGGGAGTCACTCCACCCGGCCTGCACCCTCTCGCAGTGCAGGAGTGCTTGGGGGATGTCCAGCTGTGGGAGTGCACGGATCATCAGGGGGCGGCTCTTGCATTGAGCATCTGCCTCCTGGTGGTTAGTGCACATCATAGCGAGTTGTCATTCTTCTGTTTGGTCCATCTGCATATTAGCCTTTTATGCCTGTAGGTTCAGGCCAAAACTGGCTCTCCAACATCCCCTGAGGGGTCCCAGATTGCGAGAGGGTGCAGGCCAGGCTGAGGGACCCCACCGTGCACTATTGGGGCTGGGAAGGGACGTTGAAGGTTGACCAGCTGGGAGGGACCACAGGAGGGCTCCAGGGCACGGCTGGCCTGTCTCGCTTAGTCCTGATTGGCCAAACCCCAGCAGCAAATTAACCTACTGTTTGGAGCACCTGCCCCCTGGTGGTTAGTGCACATCAAGTGAGCAGTTGAGTAGCCTTAGCATATCATTAGCATATTACATGTTGATTGGTTGAATGGACAACCAGATTACCAGATACTTAGCATATTAGGCTTTTATTATATAGGATAAGCCTTGCCATTTGAGTCTCACTATCCAAATCTTTGTTTAAAACACTTATAAAAATTTCCCCAAAACTCACTATCTGAAAGGAAAACTTACAACAAATCCACATTTCATAGCAGCAAAACCATTTGGTTTCTGCACAAATTCAGGGGAGCATGTTGTAGTCGATTCTCAGCTTTTCTTTTGATAATACTGAAAATGTGCTTGCACAGTTTAAACATGTGCATCATCTCATCACATTCCCTATATTATTATAAGAGAATGTCTTCTAAGAATGCTAAAAAGCCTGCAAAGAAAGTAGATGAACCCATGCATTGCAGAACACTATTGACAAAGGTGATTGAACTGCAAAGCAAATTTTTAATGTTGGTGAAATTGGGCTATTTTAGAAACCAATGCGATCCTGTGTGTTCATTTCAGAAAAGGAGACAGAAGTGTCAGAACATAAACCATATAAAAAAGGTTAACACCATTTTAAAGCGAATGTGATGTTGAGTTGAAACTTCTGCGAGTGTATCACTTCAACCCCTGCCCAGCCCCCCTGTGCCTTTTAAGGACTATTGTAGAGTAAAACGCCTGTTAATGACATTCAACTCATAGAACTGGGTGACCAAGGCAGGGCTCAGGAATTACCTGAGGAGCTGTCTCTATTCATCAACAAGTACACAAGGATGGAAAACTTGCAACCAAGGCTTTTTTAATAACAGACAAGTCTCCCAAATGTCCTTCTACTGTTGACAGTTGTGGAGATAATGTCACAGGGGTCTTTTTGCCTCTCGGCTCTTTTGTAGTCTCTGGACCTGATCGTTGCTGTAGCCTTCAAGGCAGTTGTTTCCGATGGCAATGCAGTATGTGGCGCTTATACACTGATATACGGTCTGAGGATGCTGGCAACGCTGCTTCGATGAAGGATTTATGGAAGAGTTTTGACATTCAGAAGGTCTTCACATTTATCACCTGGGCTTGGCACGTATCATAACAAACAATAAATGACGTATGGGAGAAACTAGCCCCACGATTGTTGCTGACTTCCAAGGTTTGGGGGAAGTGACTAACGCAAAGCAACAATTCTAAATCTCGTGAAGAAAGCTAGATTTAGTGAGGTGGATGGTACAAACCTACGGCCAAGAAACTTGTTCAGCTTGATATTCATTTGGGTCAAAGGAAGAGCAGGAAGAGGAAGCATAAATAGCTGTTGCAGGGTCTTTAGAAAACTTGGAATTATGCAGATAAAAGGTTTGTTCCTGCACTTCTATTCTATTTTGGGGGTCCATCATTATCTCCCGTTTTAGATAATGGTTCATAGCCATCCATTTCTAGACTCAGGTGCTAAAAAGAGATGAGTGTCCTCAAGCTCCCTGGACTGGAATTAGGTGACTGCAGGTGTTTGCCATTTCGCTGGCGCTCTGCCAGCTTATTCCCTCACCTTCACCCACTGCTGAGCGGCAACAGTGTCTCCCTAATAGCAGCCTCCATCTATCCTTCCTAACCTGCTCCTTATCTCATAATCATTTTAAAAATTCCATGTTTGCTTATTTAATTAATGGTTATTGGCACACATTTTGTAACTTTAAAATATACAGTATTTAAAAAAAATTTACATTATAGTATATGCTTATTGCATTATACAAAGAAACTAATTTCTACTGTATTGTTGCATATTATGTGAAAATATATCCACTAAAAAGCCCATGAAGTATTAAATAATGATGTAGTTAATGCTGTGCATAATATATTTAGGTAGAAATCCTTGAGGATGTTATTATATAGCTGTTTAAGAGTACTTAAGTGAATTTTGGAAAGTAGGTGGGGCTCAAAACAGATTACATATTTTTTTCCATATAAAATAAAGGAATACTTTTGCCCATTCTCCCACTACCTCCAAATTTGATATCTAGCATATCAAACCTGTATGTTAATCTAACCTAATAACAGAGTAATATGCAAATTTGTGTCACTCTGATACAACTAAGCCACACCCACCAGCCAATCAGAGCGGCCACATGCAAATTAACCTAGCCAAGATGGCAGCCGGCAGCCACGAAGTTGGAACAAGCAGGAGGCTTGCCCCCGCGATGGAGGAAGCTAAGGTTCCCACCTGCTTTGGCTGGCTGTGGCCTCCACTCAAGGCAACAAAGTTTCAATTATAGACGATAAATGAACCCCAGATATCCGCTTCCAGCTGGCTTGGGCTCAAGGAAGCACTAGGAGCCTGGGTTGTCAGGGGCAACCTAACCCGGCCTTTGGTTAAAGCAACAAAGTTTCAATTATAGAATATAAATAAATCCCAGATACCTGCTTCCAGCCAGCCTCACTGGGAGCTTGGGTGGCTGGGGGCCTTGGCCAGCCTGCAAACAGCCATCAGCCACTCACCCAGGCTGGCCAGGCACCCCAGCAGGACCCCCCTCCTTGAAGGGGCTGTGACCAGCCTGCAAACAGCCATCAGCTACTCACCCACACTGGCCAGACACCCCAACAGGACCCCCACCCTGATCTGGGACACCCTTCAGGGCAAACCAGCTGGCCCCCACTCATGCACCAGGCCTCTATCCTATATAATAAATGGGTAATATGCAAATTGACCCTACCAGCAGAACCACGGGGAATGACTGGTCACTATGACACACACTGACCACCAGGGAGCAGATGCTCAATGCAGGAGCTGCCTCTGGTGGTCAGTGCACTCCCACAGGTAGAGCTCTTCTCAGCCACAAGCCAGGCTGACAGCTGCCAATACAGTGGTGGTGATGGGAGCCTCACCTGCCTCCTCAGCAGCACTAAGGATGTCCAACTGCAGCTTAGGCCTGCTCACTGCTGGCAAGTGAACATCCCCCGAGGGCTCCTGGGCTGCCAGAGGGATGTCTGACTGCCAATTTAGGCCTGATCGCCTGGGGAGTGGGCCTAAGCCAGCAGGTGGACATCCCCGGAGGGTTCCCAGACTGTGAGAGGGCACAGGCTGGGCTGAGGGACCCCCACCTGTGTGCACAAATTTTTGTGTGCACTGGGTCTCTGGTTTATTTATAATTCACAAAAATGGCTACTGTCTTATTGGCTCGAATCTGCTCTTTCATAATACATTGTAAGCGTATCTGTATATAAATAAACTACACTGGTATTTACAGAAATACATTATTTTTCCTATTTGTGTAATGGAGGAGCCAAGCCTTAGAATACTAGTCACAGCCACAGTTCCCTTCTGTAGGCTTCCTACTCACGACTCTCTCTTGAGGGAGCGGGCCACATTGTCTCTCATAAAACACAGGGAGCTGTTTCTCATCACGTGACTCCACCATTCTGGTCACAAGTGATTGGAGCAGAGGAGGGCACTTACCTCAGTGTCTGCAAACTCCAAAGTCAATGGAGGCTAGCAAGGAAGCAGGCAGTTGCGTGAGACAACAGAGAGCTCACCGGAGGCTGCAAAGAACTGGAGAGAGTGGGTCCTGTCTTAAGGGGGAGACCAATCCGCAGTTTTTGCCAACTGTTGCCATATAGAAATAGACGAAATATTACCCAGACCTTTGAATTGTCAAGCAAAGCTAAAAATGTCTATTTGTAAACAAAATCCCCAGGTCTCCTCACTGTGTGGGCCAAGAAAGCTCAGGCCAAACAAATCAGGTCTATGGACTAGATTTAGTCGACATGTGGTTGCAACCCCTGACCTTTTTAGGAGAAGTCAGTGTATGAAAATTGCAGTGACTTAGAACGTCTTAGGATGGCCTGCACAAGAGCTTGCTCTGTCAGAGATGACGGCAATTAACACGACCAATTGTATTATTTTGAGGATTGAACATATGCTAGGATTTGGTCAGTGATATGGGAACAAAAGAAAAAAGATCCTCATGGGAAAGGTTGGCAGGAGGTGTGTATGATCCCCCACATCCCACATGGTTCAGGGTTCAGGATCTGGAAGAGGGGCCGCACACAAATGAAAGAGATGAGACACGAGATAATTTGGGAACTGGGGGGCCAGGCGAGAGCCCATCCCGAGAGGATGGACTCGGCTTGTGCTCAGGCCTTGCCACCCTTTTCTTGGGTTTGGGATACATCTTTAGCCCTTAGGCAAGTTCCAGGAACAGGCAGGCTATCTCATCAAGGATTTACATGACTATATATTAAGGATTTACATGACTATCTGGTGGGGAAGTTGCTTCAGCTTCCCAATTCTCGACTGAACATTGGGTGCATAGCTCTGACCTTTGCTAGGGCTTCAAGGCTCACCAGCATTCCAGGCTCCTTGTCCACACCTCTCTGCTAGAGAAGACGGTAAGCAGCTTCCC
>PVJC01028478.1:0-22514 GCA_004026665.1 Murina feae
GCTTTTATTAGTTTAGATTGTTTAAAGTCATGTAGAGAATCCTGTCTTCTTTAAACTAAGGACAATTAAGACTAAATTATTTTAAAATTGTTACTTTAAAATTGATTTTTCACTTGGAATACTAATGGTGTTACAGAGAACCGGAATAATCAAACAATGCAGGAGAGTTTGGAGTTACATTTTATTCACCGTGATGGGCTTAGAGAAAGTGATTTCAAATTCTAAGCAGAGCTACAAGCAGAACTTCCCTTTTCATTAAGGAGCCAGCCCTCTGTGCAGTTAGTGGTTATCTCGCTGCTAGTCTTGAAAACTATACAATTCTATCCAATTAAAAAAAAGAAAAAAATTTCACCTGGCATGGCATTGAGAGTATAGGCATATCTAGTCTCTGGCCTACAAGGTCAGACAGCTAAGTTCATTGTCCTCATTATTTGAGCAGACTAAGGCAGGCTAGAAAGCAAAGTTATCTTTTTAGAATACGAGGAACAGCAGAGAATTCCAAACAGCAGTTTTTACAAAACAGGGGTTTGCCTTCTAAATGGAAAGACACCTATGAGTCTAGTTAATTGGAAGGACACTGAATCTGCTTTATGGATGTGAGGTTCACAGCGCAGGAGGAAACTAAGTCAGAGTGTCAGGAAAATTGAAGAAAGGGAATTTATTCAGGGCTCTTGGGCAAAACCCACAAATCTAGAGGTCAATCCTATGGAAGGAGGAAGGAGCGCTTTTTATGCAGCTATTCAGTGAGGGTGGGGTAGCACAGTTGTGGGAGTTCCCAGCAGGGGGTTCTCACAGCCTATAGATCTGTCGCCACCTGTCTGGCAGCTGACCTGTTAGGAATTCCAGGGAAGCTGGCAGAGACATGTAACAACCTTGGATCCCCCTCCAGCCAAACAATGGAAGGGACCTGATCCATTATTAACCTTTGGCAGAGGGTATGCTTGTATATTCCTAGAGAATCTTTCCAATATTTAGCTACAACAAGGATCCAAAAGAGGAACTGACCAGACAACAAACAGCCCAGAGACCACCTGGGGCATGGTAAAGAAAACAGTACAACGCTTGACACCTGAGAACATCTTTATTGCCCTGCTAACAGTAATCATCTGTACGATAATATCATCTGGGGCAAATGTAGAAATATTTCAGACTGATACTCCTGATCCTTCATGGGTAAGAACCCTTACATGAGCTAATCCCAGCCTAATATAGTATCCAGTAAGAACTTGAGTGGGGCAAGGAAGTAAGGCCTTGTCTATACAAAAAAGAAAGTGATAGCCAGTTTAAAATTGAAAATTGCCATTGCCTAGAGCATAAGAATATCCTTACATGATATTATTCTACAATGTCATTAATAATTTTTGATATTTTACAACAACTTATTGTACATTTATCCCAAACAAACTTACAAATTAATTCTTTGAATGTTTGGCAACGATTTAATATGGACATGAAAGGATTTAATACCTTCCACTGTGTGGAAGGCCCCCTGGGAAGGCCTTAAGCATTGTATATTGGCCTCTGGCTTTTTTTTTTTTTGCCAAGAAAATCCCCTCCCACAGCTGTTGCCTGAACTCTCTGTTAATGCTGAGGTTGAAGCCTTAAGGTAGCTGGTATCATGGATCTATCTAACCTGGGTTCCCCCAAGATATGTGAACAATGCCGGAGCCCCACCGGCAAGGGGATCCCAAGGCAGTTGCTGGGCGTGGAGGCCACAGGGGCATAGGCTACAAAGGAAACAGAAATGCACCTCACATCACCCGGCTTGGCCCCAAAGAATGGCTGGTTAGCCAATGATGGGTAAGATTCCTCAGGGAGGGATGACCTAAGACAGGCACAGCCACAAGGAGGCCATCAGGAAAGAGCTTGGGGCTCAACAGAGGTAGGGCACAGATCCTTACCCCCTCCCCCAACAATGCATGGGGCTTGAACACTCGCCCTTTCTGAGGGAGGTATCCTGCCCCCATGGCTGCTTTCTGCTTCCCATGCCCAGCTCAGAGCGGGACCCAGGCAACAGAAACTTCACCCAGCTCAGCTTGGGACCCAGATAACAGAGACTTGGCTGACAGCAGCTGCTCTATCTAAATCTAGCTTAACACAGGGAATGCACAGGGCTTTCTCAAGGATGCAAAATAATCCTTTACAGTGTAAACCAAAATTGTTGTTAAACTATTAAATTTGACAGTAAAATAGTAGTCAAGTTTAATTGAAATAAATATTCAAGAAAATTTAATTGTACAAAAGCTGTTTCTAAAGTGTCAACCAAAACTTTTATTGGTAGTTCATTTCAAGGTAAAATTGCTTAACATGCAATGAACCTAAAGCAGTCATATTTTTGTGCAAAAAAATAAAAAATTAAAGTTACCTAGACTGCATTATAAGAATTTTCCAAAAGCCTACTAATAATTAAATTAAAAAAGGGGGTAGTGGAAGAATACCATGTAAGGAAAAATATCCTATAGAAAAGATTTTTTACTTTAACTAACAGCAAGACACCCATGAAAAACATACATGGTGTCAAAATAAGCCAAAGAAAAATAATTTGGGCAAAAATTAAAAAGGATCCCAAGAAAAATTTATAGAAAAGATTTATTAACTTTTGGTTGAGAATATGTTTATATATTTTTCAGAAAACAACTCCAAGACCATAAGGTTTCCTGCAACAGAGAGAAATATATCCAGGAATGGAAGAAGCTGACAATGCTTTGCCATTGCCATGCTAGCAGTCAGCAACTGTGTCGCTGCAGGTTGCCCAAGACCACACCAAAGAAGGTCGGACCTACATTGTCACCATTTGTTCACCATCCACAACTGAGATCATTGCTGACATGAATACAAAAAAAACTATTGGACATTGAAACTTGGACTCAAAACCGTTGGACATTGAAATTGGGACTCCATTACCCAAACAAAAACTTGGTCATCAATGCATCCTTTAGATGGATTTATAACCAAAAGGGAGGAGGGTGTGGACAAAAGGAGCCACATGCTAGCCTGAAAAGCTCAGTGGAGGCCTGCATGGCAGTCCTGCAGGATCAGAGACCTAGAGTAATCACAAAGATGGTCTGAAAATTAGATATTTATCTACAAACAGGTTATGGTGGGTGGCCACATCCTGGGCCAGTGTTTTCCATGACAGAAATCACCTTTGATCTTTACTGAGTATTTGTCTTTTTGCCTTTAAGATAATGTATTTGTGAAATGTCTGGGTGACTTGTAACTTCCCTATTTCTGAAGCCCCTGGGGCACAGCCAAATGTGCTGGGCACCAGGACAGATACCGCAAGTTCCTTCATTATCATGTTAATTGATCTTGCACTCACCTGGGTATGTGTACGTCATTTTGCTTTTTATCCAATCCCAGGAATTTCCCCACTTTGCTTTATCCCACCTCCTTAATCTATCACCAATGAATTTCATGTAACCCACTAATGTGTTTTCCTTTTGATGGTAAATTTATAAAAGCACCGTGTAAACTCCCATGCTCCGGAGCATTATCTCAATTCATTGAGGTTCTGCTTCCCGGCATATGTCGACAGTGTGGCTCGAATAAACTCATAAAATTCTCTACAGGTTTCATAGAGTTTTTTCATTAATAAGACATAAAGTAACTTGCCTGAGGTTCAGGGCCACTTGTACTTCCCATATGTTCTGCAGGGTTCTGGTATTGCCCTCATAAGCAAAAATCACGGGGTAGGAAGGGAACAATTGTTGTCTTGGAGTGGTAGAAGTACAGATATGTGTGTTTTCCCTTTTTAATTTCATGGAAATTCTTTTTGTAGCAATTGAAAGAAAAAAGTTCAAGAAATAAATGTACCAAAGTTTGTTTTTTAAAAAATTCTAAGCACCCACAAAAATAAAAACATTAAACTAAATCTGTAGATGCATCCAAGAGGCCACCTACTGCAATGGTAATCTACTTCCCAGGAGCAAAGCTCATGTCTCCAGGCTTTTCTGCCAATTTCCTGCCTCCTACTCCTTCCTGCCTGAGTGAGATGCTCACCTCAGAAGGAAAGGGGGGCAATCCTGTGTAGAGGTGGACTTCAATAAACACCTCCCGCCTTCTTCAGCACAGCACAACAGGTTATTTGCCTGCTACTGGCAAGGGCTTACCTCAAGAGGCCATGGCATCCAGGCCTCTGTTCCCAATCCCAGCCGCCTTATTCCACAGGTGGAACAACTGAGGCCTTAAAGGAGAAAGACCTTACCAGAGGTCACACTGCAGTAAATAAGGAAACAAGTGTGTATACACATGCATTGTGTGCATATGACCACACAATTGTGTCTCCCATGCATGCAGGGCTTCAGCCCCAGGTACCCACAAGCTTATCATTAAAAGGGCAGATGATTCCCAGCACACACACACACACACACACACACACACACAACATTATTAACTGCTTTTATCCACAATTGTGTGATGCTATATTTCTCCTTTATATGTTTCTATGTTATTTTTCATTCTGTCATCAAATAATTATTGAGCACTTACTATATGCTAGGTGTATTATGGGTAATGGGGATTCAGTGGAGTACAAGACAGACACATGTGGTGTTCTCATAAGGACAGGGATATAGATAATAAGCAAATTAATAGCAAAGATAATTCTAGATAGTGATAAGTACAATTAAGGCTGTAAAAAAGAAAGAACTCTTACCTTTCGACAGCATGAATGGACCTGGAGAGTATTATGCTAAGCTAAATAAGCCAGAGCAAGACAAATACCATGTGACCTCACTTATATGTGGAATCTAATGAATAAAAAAACCTGATGAACAAAATAGAACCAGAGGCATGGATGCATGGAAAAGACATACAGATGTCAGAGGGGGGAGGGGATAGGGGGGCTGAATAAAGGAAGGTGAAGGAATGCATAGTCCATGGACACTGACAATAGTGTGGTGAGGGGTGGGGGGTTCTGGGTGGAGATGGGCAAATGGGGAACCTCTGCAATAGTGTCAACAATAAAAATTTTAAATTAAAAAAATCAAGTCTTAAAAAAAAGATAATCAAACCTGGTAATGTGACACAGAGTGCCTAGACAAGACCTAGGGGGTAACTCTAGCTGGGGGATCAGGGAAGGCCTTTCTATACAGGTCACATCTGAATTGATACCTATATGGTAAGAAATTCACCATTCCTAGAGTAGGACAAGTGGGCAAAGAGCAGAAGTAAGAAGGATCCGGTGTTTCTGAGGAACAGCAGGCAGGCCAGGTGCCTGGAATAAAGTGGGCAGAAATGGGAGAAACTACAGAAAATGAGGCTACAGATGGAGGTTGGGCCTGGAGGGAAAAGATAAGAGCTTTGGATTTCATTCCAGGTGTAATGAGAGTCACTAGAGGGTTTTAACACAGACCTGCTATAATGTTTTCATCATTGTGAAATTTCTTAGGGCTGCTGAGTAGAGCCTATATTGAAGGGGAACTGGCTCAGTAGCAGGGGACTAGTGGGTTGGCTATTACAGTTGCCTAAGGACGAGGAAACCAGGCTTGCCCAGGTGAGTGAGGACTAGCCAGATTCAGCATGTAAGTTGTAGCAGAAGTAATAGTTAGCTGATGTGCTGGATGTAAGGGGTGGGGTGAGAAAGAGGCATCAAGGGTGACTCCTACATCTTCTACCACAGACATACACTGCTTTTACCACTAGACCTCCCAAATCAAACACAACTACTAAATATAACTATTAAAATACCATAGCAAATGAGCTACCCATGAAAAATGTCAACCCCCCTAGAGTCTCTCACCCCCTGAGGGGCATCTTTCTCCCAACCCCTTGTTTTTTTCCCTGCCCCAGTGTGTGTGTGGGGGGGGGGGGCAGGGGGAGACAGTAGGTGGTGACAGAGGCATTCTATAATCTTATTATTAAATCTCAGTCTTTTTGCCTCTCTCTGGGTTGTGAACTTTACATGTATTTTTAAGCTTCCCTTCCCCTTATTTCTTTCTTTATTTTTTTAATTTATCTTCATTGTTCAGATTATTACAGTTCCTCTTCCCCCCCATAGCTCCCCTCCTCCCAGTTCCCACCCCACCCTCTGTCCTTACCACCCCCCCGCTGACCTCATCCATAGGTGTACGATTATTGTCCAGTCTCTTCTCACACCCCCAACACCCTTTTCTCCCTGAAAATTGTCAGTCAGCTCCCTTTCTATGTCTCTGATTTTATTCTATTCACCAGTTTTTTCTGTTCATCAGCTTTTTTATTCACTTGATTTTTAGATTCACTTGTTGATAGATATGTATTTGTTGTTCATAATTTTTATCTTTACTTTTTCTTCTTCCTCTTCTCAAATGATACCTTTCAGCATTTCATATAATACTGGTTGGGTGGTGATGAACTCCTTTAGCTTTTTTTTGTCTGTGAAGCTCTTTATCTGACCTTCAATTCTGAATGATAGCTTTCCTGGGTAAAGTAATCTTGGCTGTAGGTTCTTGCTATTCATCACTTTGAATATTTCTTGCCACTCCCTTCTGGTCTGCAAAGTTTCTGTTGAGAAATCAGCTGACAGTCGTATGGGTTCCCCCTTGTAGGTAACTGACTGCTTTTCTCTTGCAGCTTTTAAGATTTTATCTTTGTCTTTTGCTCTTGGCATTTTAATTATGATGTGTCTTGGTGTGGTCCTCTTTGGATTCCTTTTGTTTGGGGTTCTCTATCTCTTTCACCAGGTAGGAGAAGTTTTCTGTCATTATTTCTTCAAGTAGGTTTTCAATATCTTGCTCTCTCTCTCTTTTTCTGGCACCCATATAATTCTGATGTTGGTACGCTGGAAGTTGTCTCAGAAGCTCCTTACACTGTTTTCATATTTTGGATTCTTTTTCTTTTGGCTTTTCCAATTGGGTGTTTTTTGCTTCTTCACATTTCATATCTTTGACTTGATTCTTGTGATCCTCTAGTCTGCTGCTGGATCTCTGTATATTATTCTTTATTTCAGTCAGTGTATGCTTAATTTCTAGCTGGTCCTTTTTCATATTCTTGAGGGTCTCACTAAATTTATCAGCAGTCTCTAGAAAATTCTTGAAAAACCTTATAACCGTGGTTTTGAACTCTATATCCAGTCTTTTGCTTTCCTGCATTTCTGTAATTTGTGACCTGTTTCTTTGTCTCTGCATTTTGGCTGCTTCCCTGAGTTGATAAAGTGGCTTTCTGTGTTAGGTGATCACTGAGAGGAATTAACTTCTAAGCCACTTGGTTATGAGAGTCAGCTGTGTCTACAGTGGGAGAACTTCTGTGCTGGAGATACCCTTATGGGGCAAGAGTTGTTTCATTGGGGCTTTGGTGCTCACTGCGTCTGCCTCGAGTGTGTCTCTTATGGATCTGATGAGTTGTCTTTAGGATGGTCCCACTCTGGCCACTGGGTGACTCTGGCTCCTGTATCTCTAAGGAGGTGCTATTTAGCCTTTGCCTGCAGCTACTCAGCCTTTTATATGCAAAAGTCTATGTGCAGCTTAGGAGGGGCGGGGCCTCGGGGAGTCAGCTATGGCCACTTCTCAGCCCTGCCCTAAGAGACACTGGGTTTCTGTGTCCCACGGTAATCACTGCAAGCAATGCTGAGAGAAACCCGCTTTGGATTCCTCCCGGTGCCAGTCAGTCCAACCTCTCCGGGTATGTGTCTGGGTCCCCAGAAACTCACCTGGAACTTAAGTTCAGAGCTGCCAGGAGCTTGTGGCTCCCTCCGGATTGAAAAAGAACCGCATTCTCTGGCGCCAGCCCTCTCCCCTAGCCCCGCGCGTGCCTCTGTACCTCTGTACTTTGTTTCCACACCTCCTCTGAGTCTCAGTCTCTTTCTAGTTGTAGAATTTTCACTCAGCCAGCCTTTCTGTGGCTCTGGGTGGTGTCCATTTTTTCTTTTCGTTGTGATTTTGAAATAGTTGTGCCTGGCCACAATTCCGGTGTTTACCTATGCCGCTATCTTGGTTTCTCCCCCTTCTTTATTTTTTAAAATATGTTTTTTTTAATTGATTTTAGAGAGAGAGGAAGGGAGAGGGATAGAGAGAAACATAAATGGGAGAAAAACATGAATTGGATGCCTCATGCACTATAGGGGGCTGAGTCCACAACCCGGGCATGTGCCCTGACCAGGAGTCGAATCAGTGACCTCTGGCTTCATGGGTCTACACTCAACCACTGAGCCACCAGGCCAGGGGGTGGTTTTAAGGAGGAGCAGAGATTGGGCAAAACACTCAGGTTGACAGGAGACAAAGACCGTCCAAAAGATAAGAAAGGACAGGGAGGGCTACAGAGTGGCTGGTCCAGAGCATGGCCCCAGTATATACCATGTTAACCTGTGAACTATTACAGGAGGAAGCATGGGGGCTGGGGTGAGAGGCAGCATCTGGGAAAAGCATAAGATTGAGGATAAGACCATCCAGGGTTTGAGTTCTGGCTCTGTCCCTAGCTAGCTCTGGGTAAGTTATTTCCCTTCCCAAGGCTCAATGCCCTCATCTGTAGAATCTCAGTCATAATCCTCCCACACAAAGTTGTGATGAAGATCCAATGAAATTATATATGTGAAGAACTGGTATTTATAAATATTAGCATTCTTCCCCTTTTGTTTTAAAAACAGGAAGTCAATTTGGGCTTAGACTAGTGAGTTTCATGTCCATTCTAATATAAATTCTAAAAGCGCCTACACAGAACACCAGGAAAGACAATAGTCAGTGTGAGGAGTTCACTACCAAAGAGTCATGCAAGATAACCACACCTCGTTTCTTGGCTGCTCAAAACAGATGGCATGGATTCCCGGGACCTAGTGGCACCTGTGAGGCAAGGTGTCATCATGTTCTCTTTCAACATGTTTGACAACATTATTCCTTGGGTCTCACAGAAATGCCTCTCCAAGGAGTATAGATGCATCTCCATGTCCATGATCCTGAGGACTAGTGACAGGTCAAATGTGGAGAAAGGCAGGAAGATAATTATGCTATCCTTGGCCTTTGATCAATTCAGCTGACTCAACATTACCTACCCCATGCTGTTTAAACTAACCAACAAGAACTTGGACCGCATGAAACACAGTAGTGTGCTGGAATTAGCGACTGAAGAGGGCATCTACTACCTCCCACACTAGATAATGCAGGATTTATTGGTAGAAGAGGGTGCCTGGTTCAAGTGAAAAGTGTCAATCTCTAAGTGGCCACAAACTCCAAATTTCAGCCTCAGAGCCCTGACTTCCTGGACATCACCAACCCCAAAGCAGTATTAGAAAACACATCGAGAAACTTTGCCTGTCTAACTACTGGAGAAAGACAAACCACAGCAAGATCTATGAGCAGTGGGTGATGGAGATCAAGCCTGACAAGGCCATGTTCATCATCAAGTGTGACATGAATGTAGACTTTGATGCTTTACTAGGCTACAAAGAACCTTAAAGAAAAGTCCAGCATGAGGAACCAAATGAAAGTGAAGCTGACCACAGTGGCTATGCTGGAGAGCTGGGCTTCTGTGCCTTCTTCAGCTCTGGGAATAGACTGGAAGGAAAGAAGAAAGATGCAGCGCCCAACCCTTCTCCCAATCAAGCCTGAAGACATTAAAAGAGGAATTTTTAATTATGAATTTAAACTTGGTAAGATCATTTATTATTATTATTAATTATTTTAATCCTCACTGAGAGAGAGAGAGAGAGAGAGAGAGAGAGAGAAAGACATTGATGTGACAGAAACATTGACCAGTTGCCTTCCGTATGCACCACACAGCGCTACCAGGGATGGAACTTGCAACCTAGGTATGTGCCCTGACTGAGAATTGAGTCTGCAACTTTTTGATGTATGGGATGATGCTCTAACCAAGCCACCCATCCAGGGCAGTAAGATCACTTTAATCAGAAATTTACATCCACTGGTCCAAAAGGTTGAAGAGGATGAAGCTAGAGGCAGATTCATTGCTTTTTCTAGAGGACAGTCATTGCATAAAAAGGGAAGAAAGCCTTAAGTTAGGACTGTTGGCTGACTGGAAAATAAAATAATCAAGTGCAAAAAAAGAAACGAATGGCATGCACTCATGACATCCTTGTGGGTGAGACAGACAACTGGCTGGGGTCCTCAGTGGTTAGCTAAATAACCATGTCCAGGAATGCACAGAGGGTTCAGACTGGCCCCAGGGTGGATTCTTGCTGGCATTCATAGGGCTGGCCCTTGGCCCTGCTTGGAACAACTTTTCTGGCAAAGATTAGGATGGAATCTTGAAGATTCCAGCCTGGGAGGGGTCAATTAAGGAGGTACGATCCTTTGCACAAAGGACCCCTTCACTTGCCCTAGGAATGGGCCAAAGTAGACAAGAGAGACTTAGCAAAGCATGGGTGAATCCTGAGAGTAGCGCCCAGAGCCAACTGCACAAAGTGTCTAGGAAGCCTGATCGCCAGGAGACCTTGGGTCTGGTGAGCCAGCCACTTCACTTCTGGAGATGGTGTAACCACCTCCAGACAGCCATGCCCAGTCATCAGTGTATCTGTCCAGAAGGTCTTTGATAAAATGAGGTATACTCATAGGAGCTTTTCAAGAAGAGGTGGGCTTGGAACCCATGCCCCCTGGGACTTCAGCTCCCTGACAAAGATACTTGGCATTTATGGGCCCAGAAAATAGAGCTAGGCCCAGTAAGAAAAGATTTCAGGGAAACAAATCTTTCTTTAGCATTGGGAGTACTGAGCTCATGGGGGCATGCAAGCAGAGGTCTGGGGACCATGTATGCCATGTGTGTTGGGTGGAATTTGCACTAAATAGGAAGGGAAATTGCTTTCAGCTGTGAGTTTCTTCTATTTTATCAATATACTAGGGGCCTGGTGCACAAAAATTTGTGCACTCTGGGGGGTCCCTCAGCCTGTCCAGTGCCCTCTCACAGTCTGGGGCCCCTCAGGAGATGTCCACCTGCTGGCATGCCTGGTCAGCCTGGGTGAGGGGCTGATGGCTGTTTGCAGGCTGGCCAAGCCCCCTAGTGGGGACCCTCACCTGATGGGGGTGTGGCCAACCTGGGTGAGGGGCTGAGGGCCATTTTCAGGCTTCCCACAGCTCCCATTGACCCAACATCCCAGTGAGGCTGGCTGGAATCAGGTTTCTGGGGTTTATTTATCTTCTATAATTGAAACATTGTTGCCTTGAGCAGAGGCCCAGCCGGCCTAGACAGGCAGTTTCCTCCATCGCTGGTGCAATGGAAGCCTCCTATTTGCTCTAGCTCCATGGGTGCCGGCCGCCATCTTGGCTGGGTTAATTTGCATACAGCCACTCTGGCTGGTGGGCATGGCTTAGGTGTAACGGTGTGAGGGTCAATTTGCATATTACTCTTTTATTAGATTAAATGAATTAGAGCTACACTGTGTGGATCAAAGTGGGTGTTATAAAGAGTGAATGGAAGGCAAGCTGATGCTCAGAATAATAGTTATTATTACAACATTATAGATCACAGGATACTCCCATCTCTTCTCTAAATGGATCTTCTGTCCAACCCATGAAGCAGATAGGACAGGATGATTAACCCCATTTAGCATATGAGGAAACTGAGGACCAGAGAAGGAATGGGACCAGTCCAAGTTCCCACAGCACATCAGACCTAGATAATCTCTATGGCCTCACACCTACAGACCTTACCCTCCTGCACCTCCAATGGTCATCCTGCTATTCCCTGCCCTGGGTGGAGCAGGGATCTCCCCCACCCAACCCAGGCTTCCATCCAGCTTCCAAGACACCCCATCCATGAAGGTTAGTCTCTCTTAGCCCAATCTTCTGAAACCTGGGGATAGAGCCCTAGCCTGGAAGGCTGCTCCTCTCAGGTTACACAGGCACTGCGCTTCTACCCCCTCTCCTTTTCCCCCTGATAGTCTTGCCTCAACCCTTCAAAAGTTAGTTCCTTCAAGCCAGACCTGGTACCAGACACTAAGTTTTGCCCAAGAACTGAAGTCAAGGAGAAGGGTCCCTCCCACTCAACCTCATTCTTCCCCTCATACCTACACTGGCAACTAGGCAGCTTGTGACCAGGGAGATCCAGAGCCCACCTTGCCAAACACCCCTGACCACCTTTCCCTTTCCGGACGAGAGGGGCAGGGAAAGGGTATCTGGGCAAGAGAAGTCAGAGCATCAGAAGGTGGAGTCTCCTCAGGGGAGACTGGGTTCACCAAGGAAGGGCAAGCTGCCACCCACAGCACCACTCCCCACCACATTACACCCTGAACCCTCAGAATACAGCATCTTACTTTATAGGTGACGGATTGAAGACTCAGAGAGAATAAGGAACTTGCCCAAATTCAAAATATTAAACTGAACAGAAATAGCTTATAAGTCCTGGAGTCAGGATTTGAACCCATGACTGGCTGATTCCAAATATCCATTGCTTTCCCATGCACCCTGCTGCCTGCACAGGAGTGCAAGGTAGCTCAAATAGGCAGCCTGATGAGCAGATAAAAGGTGAGGTGGTATTGGGGGCAGAGAAAGGGTTAAGAAGGCAAGACAAAGATAAGACAGAGCAGCAGAAACAGACAACTGACAACTGGACCCTCCAGGGGCCTGAAGGAGGCAGCTCTAGATGCTGCTCTCTTGATCAACAAAAGGCTTTCAAGTGCTTCCTCTGGGCCACCTATCCAGCCTCTGTCTGCCCATGCTGGGCTCAAAGGTCTAGCTGCCCAGATTGCCCACCAGGTGCAGCACACCACTAGGCTGTGTAGCTGAGAGAGTGTTTAGGGCCAACCAGGTGTTCCATTGCCTGCTGGTAGAGAGCACAATGGACCTATCCCCAGGATTTAAGCAATAGCCTCTCAATTGAATATATAAGAAGAAAAATACTTTTTAAAAAAATAAATAGAGAGAAAAGGAGGGAGGAGGAGTCCACCATGAAAGGGTGTGTGTGTGTGGGGGGGGTGGGATTAAGGGAAGAGTAACCTACCCCATAGCTGAAATCAAGGTCACAGGCATGGGTGCAGGGAAGACATAAGCAAGGTGCTGGCAAGGAGCCTTTAATCTGGGAGTTCAGGTCATGGAAACTAAATGCCTGAAGCTAGAGTACATTACTGCTCTGAATGATCTGTCAGCTTCTATTAGGTTAAATCTCTCTGTATAATGGGGAATTATTCTCTGAAAAGGAGGGGGCAAAGGATAGGAACCCCTCATAGTGAAGGCTCTCCCACAGGAGGAGGAAACAATAGAAAAGCCTTGGTGGGGGTGGGAGAGGGGACAAGAACAACTCAGAAAGCCACCCTTCATCTTTCCACAACCCCTCCCTGAAAGTCAGTTAGCAGTTGTTTGATGCTTGGTTTGTGGCAGATGCCAGCCTCCAGCCCTCCTCCCCAGACTCCCTTACTCTCTCCACTTAGAAGTCTAAAGAGATGCCAGACCTGAGGTGGAGGCCCTTAATGCCTCCATGACAGTGGGTGAGCATGAGTAAGTCCTTGAGCCTCTTTGAACCTCCATTTCTGTCTGTTAGATGGAGCTGATAACACCCACCCAAGTGCTATGCTGTGGAAGAAATGAAGCTGGCCCAGCAGAGTGGGCACTACTCTGCCCTCTGATGAGGGTCTCCTCCTCTTTGTCCTCATTGTCCCCCATAGATCACCACCATCTCCTACAGAAAACCCTCTCTGACCACCATCCATGGGTATCTCCTACAGAGGAACTTCATCTTCCAGGCTTTTCCAGTTTCTGGTGGTTGTGTGCAGATGGGTGCTTCAGGCTTAGGGGTACCCTCTGAACAGGGCTGCATTTCCTTCCTCCCATCTTCCTTAAGCCTCTCCCACACTCAAGACTGGTACACAGGACTCTGCCCAGATATGCAGGCTTGGAGGCAATGGTTGGTAGAAACCAGGAGCAGGTATGAGCTGCGTCCACTGAAGGGTGACACTCACAGGAAGATCATCAGCACCAGGGAAACTGGACCAGAAAGCCAGAAATCTCAGGACATGAGTCTGTGAGAGCAGGGTGGTACCATCTGCAGGACAGTCAGGGCACAAAGCAGGCTGAGGTCAAGTCATAGAGTATAAAGGTGGACTCATTGCTGGGTTACTGGCTCAGTTCTGAGGCACTGGAGGTGCTTAGGCCAGGCCAGGACAAAAGGGGCAGGACGGACCTGTTGGGGGCAGCATGGGCCAAAAGGCTGTAGCTGGTTGGGGAACAGGACTGATGGGGAATGGCCAGATGGTGGTGACCTATGAGGGACAATGACCAATAGTGACCTATGGGGGACAATGATCCTAGTCTGGACTCCTGTGTCACCCTCAGCCTGTAGTAAAGCCCTAGGACAGCTCCCACTGAAACTGAAGGGCACAAGGCTGGGCAAGAAAGGCTGTGCTGGGGCAATTCTAGGATAGTGCCTACATTCTAGAGGAACACTCAGAAAGGAAGTCCATGAAGGGCAGGTGGAGGCATGCTGTGCTGACCACTCCCCACTGTAGATCCACAGGTTCAGCCCAGAGTCCCCACTGCCGGGCGGGGGGTTGGGGGGAAAGCTTGTTTTCTTGATTGAGTCAATCAGTCATTCAACAAAAAATCTCTAATGTTTACTGTGATCTAAAGGAACAAAAATGCCCAAGATCCTGTATCAGGGAGCTCACAGGGAGCTCACAGTCTAGTAGGACAAGTGGGAATGGGGGAGGCACACAGGGAGGTAAGAGTCCACCACTGAGGGACTGTGTGAGAGGGGAGCCCAAGGAGCTGTGGGAACAGGGTGGGGCATCCAATCCAGAGTTGGGGGTCAAGGAGGGCTTCCAGGGGAAGGGATCTTTGAAAGGCTCTCAAAGGAAAAGGAGTTGGGTTTAAAAGCACTGAGGAGGTACAGGAGGAGGGGCCATCTGTGCCAAGGACCAGGAGCATGAACAATGGGCTGAGAAGGAGGGCCTGTATGTATGCAGGACTGAGATATCTGTTCTTATTAGCCATTGGGAGCCTGATGGATTTTAAGTGGAAGTGACAGGGTCCCATTCATTCTGCTGCCACCATAGAAGACGGGTACACAGGAGACCAAATACAGTGAGCCAGCTGAAGACTGAGGTCATGGTCAGGGGAGAGCTGATGAGGCCTGAGGTAGGTAAAGGGATGGAGAGAAGGGGGAGATGCAGAATCTGTAGTGAGGGCAGTGGTTATAATACCAACAGCAGCAATCTCCCGCTGAGCACTAAGGATGCTCATGGCTAAACAAAACGTCAAACTTTGCAAAGCCCTTTTAAATCCACTTTGATCTTCATAATACTAAGGTGAGGTGGGCAGGCCAGGAATCAGTTACTTAATTAGTTCTTCAATTCAACAAGTTGAATGCCCACTATATTCCAGGCATTGTTCTAGCCCACTCAACAGAAGGAGAAACTGAGACCCAGAAGTCTTGCCCAAGAAGTTCCACAGCCACTTGGGACTATAGCAGGTGGGAGTCCAGGGCTGCTGTCAGTCTCCATTAGTGAGAAGTAGTGTGGGACTTCTGCTATAGCCTGGGATGGGAATGGGTAAGTGCAGAAGCCAAAAAAAGAGCTGTGGAAATGCCTGACACTGGGGCTGGGTCAGAGTAGGGACAGGGATGAACATGCCTGGAGTAAAAGCACCTCTTCCCCCAAGACAGGGGTGGGAAGCCAGAGAGGGAGTGTGAGGAGGAAGGAGGCAAGTTGGCAATGAAGAGCTGTCTCCTCAGTGGGCAGGAGGAGCACTGGTAGGGAATAGCAGGACCATCAAGCCTACTTAAGGAAGGGGGCAGCCCAGAGGGTGACAGAAGCTAGGGTAGGCACAGCAGGAGGACCCAGAGCTTGGCTGGGTCACCTAAGGTGGCTGTAGGAAGAGGAAAAGAGTAAGGCTGAGCTAGGGGAGGAGCAGAGGGCAGGGAATACCCAGCAGGCCCCAAAACCTAGCACATGCCCAGGCCCTAAGACTTAGCACATGCCCCATGCAGTGACCTCAGGCTCCCATATAGTTCCCTGTCTGTAAGGTAGGCCTCAAGGACAGTGGTCCACACCTACCACTCACCAGCACACTCCTCATTTCCCTGGATCCTACTCTTCCCATCAGTAAATGGGGGAGGTCCCCATCTTTCAGGAGCTCAAGTCAGGAGAGCACTACCAGTGCTTGACACACAGTAGGTACACACAGATGATTGTCCCTGCCCCTCCCCAGTAGTGGAGCCTCTTGGAGTCCCCAGTGCCTCACATACACTTTTGTTCAATTAACTTCTACTGACCTAAGTTTAAATGCTAACCAGTGGGTAGCAATGTGAGGTGGTTAGAATTCTTCCCACTGGACCTGGTGGGGAAGGGTCTGCAAGGAAGAAGGACATGGAAGACACCCCAGGGAGTAGGCATGAGGATGAAGCAGAAGCTAGTGTCGTTGGGGCAGGCAGAGGCCCTGCTCACACCACACACATTAGCACTCCTCAATAATTTAGCAGACCAGGGAAGATAGTGGAGGGGAGTGAGGGCTGGGGATGGGTTGCATCCACGTGGAGGATCCCTAGGCAGACAGGCCTCCCAAGGTTTCCTAATAGCACCCAGTCATGTAAGCTGCCCCTCAAACCCACACCCACCCCACCTCAGAATTCACCATACTGTGTGTCTGGCCCTGACCAAGGTACAGCATTGGAGAGGCACTGAAATAAGTAAAAAAGAAAGAAGGGAGCTCTCCAAAAAATGGCCACTGGCAGGACGGAGGTGAGGGATAGGGAGTGAGTGAGGGGATGAAAGGAGAGTGTGTGGAGGTGTGTGAGAGAGTGAGGGAGAGTTAAATACAGCAGGAGCAGCAGAGGCTGTCAGAGGAGGCTCTCTGGGACAGGGAGAGACTGCCACTGCTGCGAACACTCCCTAGACTGCGGGACTCAGCACAGAGCCCATGCCATCTTGAAGGGAAAAGCAGCCTCTTCTAGGAACTCATCAGCACCACCACCCAGACAGGCCTGGGACACTGCCTGCGCAACCTGGCAGCCACTCCAGCCAAAATACTGCTACCTCACCCACAGACTCGCAGACCTGGGGATCTCCACCTCCAACAGAGCACCAGACCACCGCGCCACAGCAATAAGTGCAGCCTCCCCCTCCCCAGGGCAGATCTCCCACCTCACATTAGCGGGCATTCGCATTCCCGCGTCTCCAGCTCCCTGGTCATTGCACTGGGGCATATCTGCGCTCAGCTCGCAGAGGCACACCGATACATAGACTTCTCTTGGGAGTCACTGTGAGCTCCACCTGGGTGTGATTTTGTACAGACACAGGCGTACTGCCTCCCAGTAGAAATTCTGAACTTTCTCTGCCTGAATAACTGCTCACACACACCCAGCTGCGTAACTGTAGCGCCAGGGCCCTTTAGCGCCAGAGCCTCTCAGTGTGCAGCAGAGCTCAACGCTGGCAAACGCTCATAGTTGCTCACTCCCTCTGAGCCCATATCCACAGGGCACATTGGGAAGCCACAGTGAGCCTCCACTGGGTCCAATCTTGGACAGACAGGGACTCACTTCCCTGGGCAGTAGAAGTTCTGAATTCACCCATCCTGGACACCTGCTCAAAGACACCTTGATTAAGCCTCCCAGAGCCCTGCAGAGGGCTTCAGTGAGCCTGCCCTAGCAAACTCACTGCAGGTGCTCCTGTGTGCCACCACTGGGAACCCGCGCCTATCTACCACAGGTGCATCAGCAAAAACTGAGTTTCCCTACCCCACAGGGGCATAACTCTGGACACTGCTGTTGCATGCTTTTCCGTGTGCAGGTCTCCCAAGACCACCACTCCACAGACAGCCCTGGTGTCCTGCTATGAGCCCTGCTGGACATGCACTCTAACAAACTGGGGCGCACTACTGGGTTGTAGAAACACTACATTCCCTCTTCTAGGATACCCACCAACAGACACTGTAAGCCAATGGCTTCAGTGCCAGGGCCCTTCCAAGTGTGTCAGCACACCCTGCTGGCAAACACACCACAGGTGCCCCTGTGAACTGCCACTGGGATCATGTGTATCCAACCACGGAGGGAGCAGCAAAAGCTGAGTCTGACCACCTCACAACTACAGAACTCTGGACACCACAGTCACACCTTTCCAGAACTCAGGTCTCCTGAGCACCACCACCCCAACAGACAGTTCCTGGGTGCCACTGTGAGTTCCACTGGGCACGTGTGATTTTAACCAAGGGCAAAAGGCAGCAAAAATTGAGACACCCCCTCCACGGCTGCTGACTTCTAGACACCTCAGTTGCACCTTTCCAGCTTGCAGACCTACATCAAGAGAACCCAAATAGCTCAAGTAGGGAGCTACACTAGACTACCAAACCCAGGAGACCTGAGAGGTCATACCAGTAACACCATTCCCAAAAGAAACTGGGTAGCAAAGCAATCGGAGCTACAATTACAACATTACAGCAAAACATGGGAAGACAAAAAAACAATCCACAAAGGAAAGAAAAAGAGGAATCACCAGAAAGGGAGTTAAATGAAATTGAGGCTACTAACTTATCAGAGACAGAATTCAGAGTAATAGGTTATAAGGATGTTCAAACGGCTGGATGACAAATACACACAACTCAAGGAGAATTATAAGGAGCTGAATGAGAATGTCACCAACATGAAAAGGAACCAAGAAGAAATGAAGAACAACATAGCTGCAATAAAGAACACAATGGAAGGCTTAAACAGCAGACTAGAAGAGGCAGAGGATCACATCAGCGAATTAGAAGACAAGGTAGGAAAAAACACACAAACACAGGAGCAACTGGGGAAAAAAAACTTAAAAAGCAAGAGGAGAGCCTAAGGGAGCTTTGGGACAATGCAAAACAAAACAACATTTGCTTAATAGGGGTACCAGAAGGAGAGGAGGAAAACCTGAGCAAGGAATAGAAAGCCTGTTTGAAGAAATAATGACAGAAAACTTCCCTGATATGGGAAAGGAAAAAACTACACAAGTCCAAGAAGCACATAGTGTGCCAAATAAGATGAAACTCAAAAGACCAACACCAAGACACATCATAATTAAATTGGCAAACACCAATGATAAAGTAAGGATCTTAAGGGCTTCCAGAGAGAGACAGAAAGTTACCTACAAGGGATCTCATATTAGAATATCAGCTGACTTCTCAACAGAAACACACCAGGCAAGAAGGGAATGGAATGAAATATACAAAGTGATGCAAAGCAAGGGAATGAACCCAAGAATACTATACCCAGCAAGGCTATCATTCAAAATTAAAGTTGGAATCAGAAGCTACACAGACAAAAAGGGCTAAGAGAGTTTATTACTACCAAGCCAGCAATGCAAGAAATGCTAAAGGGACTGCTATAAAAAGAATAAACAAAAAGACAAGAAGAAATACAAACATTAAAGATAAAAATGACTACAAACAAGTACTTTTCAATAATAACATTAAATGTAAATGGATTAAATGCTCCAATCAAAAGACACAGGGTAACTGAATGGATAAGAAAACATGACCCATATATTTGCTGTCTGCAAGAGACCCATCTCAGAACAAAGGATTGACACAGACTGAGAGTTAAGGGACGGAAAATTTTTTTTCAAGAAAATTGAAATGAGAAAAAAGCTGGGGTTGTGATATTTATATCTGACAAAATAGACCTCAAAGTAAAGACCATAACAAGAGATAAAGAAGGCCACTACATAATACTAAAGGGAGCAATTCAACAAGAAGATATAACTGTGGTAAACATATATGCACTCAATACAGGAGCACCCAAATACATAAAAAAAAACTTCTGGATGATATCAAAGGATAAATTGATAGCAATATAGTCATAGTAGGGGACTTTAATACCCCACTGACACCACTGGATAAATCCTCTAAACAAAAAATCAGCAAAGAAACAGCAATCCTGAATGACTCACTAGGTAGGATGGACTTAATTTACATCTTCAGAATATTTCACCCTAAAGCTACAGAATATACACTCCTCTCCAGTGCATATGGGACATTTTCAAAGATAGATCATGTATTAGGACACAGGCAAAGTCTCTTCAAATTCAAGAGAATAGAAATCATAATAAGCATCTTCTCAGATCATAATGGCATAAAACTAGAAATCAACTACAATAAAAACATTGAAAAAATCAAACACTTGGAGGCTAAATAGCATTTATTAAAAATGACTGGGTTACAAGAGAGATCAAAGAAGAAATAAAAAGCATCATGGGAACAAATGACAATGAAAACACAGCAATCCAAAATCTATGGCGCACAATGAAAGCAGTCCTAAGAGGGAAGTTCATAGCTCTACAGGCCTACCTCAAAAAAACAAGAAAAACTGGTAATAAATTATCTAACCCTACAACTTAAAGAATTAGAAAGAGAGCAACAAGAAAAGCCCACAGTATCCAGCAGGAAGGAAATAATAAAGATTAGAGCAGAAATAAATGACATAGAGACCAAAAAAACAAAACAAAACAAAACAAACCAATACAAAAGATCAACAAAACCAAGAGCTGGTTCTTTGAAAGAATTAACCAGATTGATGAACCTCTTGCCAGACTCACCAAGAAACAAAGAGAGAGGACTCAAATAAACAAAATCAGAAATGAAAGAGGTGAAATAACAACTGACCCTACTGATATACAAAGGATTGTCAAAAAATACTACGAACAACTCTACTCCAACAAACTGGACAACCTCGATGAAATGGACACATTCCTAGAAAAATACAAGCTTGCAAAACTCAATCAGGAAGAATAAAAAACCTGAATAGGCCAATAACTACTGATGAAATTGAAACAGTAATCCAAAAGCTTCCAGCAAACAAAAGCCCTGTACCAGATGGCTTCACAGGGGAGTTTTACCAAACAGTCAAAGAACTAAAGCCAATCCTTCTCAGACTATTCAAAAAAATTCAAGAGGAAGGAACACTTCTAAGCTCCTTTGATGAAGCCAGCATTACCCTAGTCCCAAAACTAGATAAAGATACCACAAAGAAAGAGAATTACAGGCCAATATCCCTGATGAACATAGATGCTAAAATCCTCAACAAAATTCTAGCAAACCGGATCCAGCATTACATTAGAAAGATCATACACCATGACCAAGTGGGATTTACTCCAGGAATGCAAGGCTGGTACAATATTTACAAATTAATAAACATGATACATCACATAAACAAATTGAGAGACAAAAAATCACATAATCATATCGATTGATGCAGAAAAGACATTTGACAAAATCCAACACCCTTTCTTGATAAAAACTCTCAGTGAAGTGGGAATAGAGGGATCATACCTCAACATAACAAAAGCCTTATATGACAAACCCACAGCCAACGTCATATTCAATGGGCAAAAACTAAAACCATTTTCCTTAAAAACAGGGACAAGACAAGGATGCCCACTTTCACCACTCCTGTTCGACATAGTACTGGAAGTGCTAGCCAAAGTGATCAGACAAGAAGAAATAAAAGACATCCAAATTGGAAAAGAAGTAAAACCATCCTTATTTGCAGATGACATGATATTGTACATAAAAAACCCTAAAGATTCCATCAAAAAATTATAGACCTAATAAATGAATTTGGCAATGTAGCAGGATACAAAATTAATACCAAGAAATCTATGGCATTTTTATATGCCAATAATGAACTTACAGAAAGAGAAATTTAAAAAACAATCCCATTTACTATCACACCAAAAAAATTAAGATACCTAGGAATAAACTTAACCAAGGACGTAAAAGACCTATGCTCAGAAAATTATAGAACATTGAAAAAGGAGATAGAGGAAGACATAAACAGATGAAAGAACATACCGTGTTCATGGATTGGTAGAATCAACATCATTAAAATGTCCATATTACCCAAAGCAATTTATAGATTTAATGCACTCCCCATTAAAATACCAACAGCATATTTCACAGATCTAGAAAGAACTCTTCAAAAATTCATCTGGAATTGAAAAAAAAAAAAAAAAAAACCCGAATAGCTGCGGTGATCCTAAGAAAGAAGAGCAAAGTAGGAGGGATCTCAATACCAGATATCAAGCTGTATTACAAAGCCACTGATCTCAAAACTGCCTGGTACTGGCACAAGAACAGACATATAGACCAATGGAATAGAATAGAGATTCCAGAAATGGACTCAAACCACTATGCTCAATTAATATTTGATAAAGGAGGAAAGACTATATACAATGGAGCCAAGACAGTCTCTTCAATAAATGGTGCTGGGAAATTTGATCAGACACATGCAAAAAAATAAAAGTAGACCGCCAACTTACACCATACACAAAAATCAACTCAAAATGGATAAAAGACTTAAACGTAAGACGGGAAACCATAAAAATACTAGAGGAATCTACAGGTAGCAAAATCTAAGACATATGCCAAAAGAATTTCTTCACTGACACAGCTCCTAGGGCAGTAAAAACTAAAGAGAAAATAAACAAATGGGACTATATCAAAATAAAAAGCTTCTGCACAGCAAAAGAAACCATCAACAAAACAACAAGAAAGCCAACTGCGTGGGAGAACATATTTGCCAATGTTATCACCAATAAAGGTTTAATCTCTAACATTTATAGGGAACTCATACAACTTAACAAAAGGAAGATAAACAACCCAATCAAAAAATGGGCAATAGATCTAAATAGACACTTTTCAAAA
>PVJC01028479.1:0-22527 GCA_004026665.1 Murina feae
CTGCAATATCTAATCACCTGATTTCCCTGTGGGTCTGGACAGAAGGGAATGTTTTCCTGGAGATACTGTTCCCAAAAGACCAGTTTATGATTCAAGTGAATCCAGTGTTTCTAGTTCTTCCCCATTACATTTGTTGGGTTTCAGACAACTAACAGTCCAGCATTTTATTTCAACCCTGATTTAAAATTTTCCCAAATTTAAGACTGAGGATGCAGTCCAGATTAGAAAACTTGACTTTTGAAATATTGACTTTTTATAGGGACACAACCCCTAATATCTATAGACAATTGCTAAAAAAAAAAACTATGCGACGCTTTGAAGAAGTGGAGAAATCACAGTTTTAATAACACGCACGGACTCAGGGATTGACCCAAATCCAAATCAGAGTGGGGGTAGCACACGAGAACCTTGCTTTATAACTGCCCCTCGAGTTCATTGATTTGCAAATATACTCCCTCCCCACAAGGCCCTGAAGGAAGAATTCTTTTCATCTACCCTTCCCCCAGGTTCAGGGCTCAAAACAAGGCCCCCTGCCTTACCGTGGGACAGGGCTTTGGTTTAGTGGCCTAACATTCCTTGCAGAACCAGCCTTCCTCCTCATCACTTTTCACATTTTTTATTTTGTTTCTATGTAAGTGTACATCTAATCACATACCTTTGTGAAAAATTTATGTGAACAAAGCAGGAGTAATTTCTGCTCTTTTGGTCATGCCATAAAACAATGAGGACATAAGACAATGAAATAAATGTGTTAAAAATAATGTCCTCAGGAAGAAACATAAAAAGAAAGCTATTCTGTATAAATAGGTAGAACTGTCATGGTGTGGGCAGGTTTCGTAAGGCATGGTCTGGGGAGGTTTTGCATGTTGAATGAAGACCTGAACCAAGAACAGAGTGGTGCACCCTGGGTGTGTCAGAAAAGAGATGAAAACCCAAAGCACCTAAATAAGATAGAATTGGTGCAACACAAGGAAAGGGAAAAAGAGGGTAACCTCACCCACTATTGGGCCACATAAAAAAAATTGGTCAAATGACTATGAAAAAAGTACAGAAAACAAATCTTTTACTGCATTTATCTTCCAAGACTATTTTCTTCCTCACAGTATCTTGGGGATCACCTGAGCTTATTAAATCTCTTTTCCTGCTCATTCATTTCATCCCCCTCCCACAATCTCTCCTATCCATTCATTGAACAGATTTCTTTATGTTTTTTTAAATACAGGGCAGAAAGTTACCATCAACTATGGAACCTCAAAATTCATTTGTCCATAGAAGGCTTAAGAATTGGAATTTCCAGAAACATTTCTACACCTGACAGGTGAAAGACCACTGATTGGGTCAGCTTGTGTTCTATCCATTCCTAGCATCATCAGTATGGCTGGGGCTGAGACAGACATGGTGGTGGTGGTGGGGTGGTGCTGGTGGTGGTGGTGGTGGAGGTGGTGTGTGTGCGTGTGTGTGTCTATGTGTGTGTGATTTGTAAATGTGACCTGTCCTCATACACTCCAAGGGGGTTCTTACAATATGGGGCTCAAACTCAATCAAGAGCAAGTACTAAGGAGGAGATCTGTTTCCCTTCACAGGAAACCTTTGCAACAAGAATAATAGAGCATAAGAGGCCGTGGGGGTGAGGAAGTCCCTGTGCCTGAGGTGTCAGCAGTGGAAGAGAGGCCACCTCACTCCTCAATGTGTCTGCCACCACTTCTCCTCATCCTCCCTCCTGATTTCCTTCCTCACAGTATCTTGGGGAATTCACCTTCTAAACTGGCATCATTTTTCTGAATGTTTGAAAGAAGCACCTTCCTTGGGGCCTTTTCACTGGCCAGGCCTTCTGCAGGGCTCACACTTTCCCACAGATACTTATAGCTCTTCCTCTCTTGAGTTAAAACATTTCGAGGGCCAAGGTCTTCCTTTCAAACAAAGGTTTATTGAGCCAAATGCCAGCCAGAAAAGGACCAGGTGATTGGGCATGAAGTCCAAAACACCAGCAACAGAGTGAGGTAGAAAAGTCATGTCCACTGCCCTGGAGTTGACAGCTCTTTATACTTTATATTTAGGGGAAGAAAGAGGTACTTTTTAAAAGAATTTTTATTGGCTACTGATAGCGGTGGGGGCGGCAGGAGATGGTAAAGTGGGTCATCCTAAGACAGGTACCAAGGAAGAGATATTTACTACTTTGATTGGTTACAGGCAACAGTCCTAAAGTTCAAGCATGTGGAGGTGGCAGGGGCATCTAGTGGTCACTACAGAAGTTGATTCAAATTCCAACATCCATTCAGGAAGGTGAGCAGCCTTTTGTAAGTGGGCCACAGCTTTTACCTAGTTGATGCCTATTGTCTATTTCTCTCACTCTCTGGCCCAACTGTAATTTAATTTAGGACATCTCCGATTTTCTCCTGCTCACTTTGGAGGTCTCTGTTCAAATGTTACCTTATTTGGAGATCTACTTACATACCCATGAAAACAGAACTCCCTACTCACTCTCTCCTTTAGATGTGCTTTCTTCACTTCATACCACCGATGCATCCATGTTATATAAAAACTTCGAAATTTTAACCTTGCTATTTCTGGCTTCTGTAAATGCTTGCTGGCTTAAATAATAAGGAAAATAAGACCACTCCCATTTCAGAGAGGCCATTAAACCTTCTCCAGACAAAGTTCTCAGTGCTGGCATCAGACCAAGCCTATGGTTGAGGTCTCAAAGTCCCTATAGGGCCCTTTAAAAACATGCAAAGGGAACTGGAAAAAAACCACATCTGAGAGACAAAGAAGGCAGAATTGTATAAATACAGAAAACTTCCTGTGTAATTTCACCCAGAATTTGAGAAACATTTTCCTCTGGGCCCACGCGTAATAAATGTAACTCCATCTCTCTAAGCGTTGCTTGGTTCTTCTCCGGTTTTTTTGTAACACCACCTGCCACCATCTAAAGTAACTTACCATTTTATTATTTGCTTCTGCATTCTTTCTCCCTCATTGGATTTTATAGAGTTTTGTTCTTCACTACCCTATTCCCATGAGCTAGACAGTGCCTGAACATGGTCAACACTCAGTTTTACATTCCTGAGACACGTGAAGAAATTCTCAATAAAACTGTAGAATACACAAACCTCTCAGAGGCATAGGTGATTGGAACAAACACCCCAATTCAGGGGTGGCACTGGATATTGCCTACAGGGGACCATATCCATACATAAAATATTAAAATTAATGTCCGGCCTACAAAATAGGAATTGTAGCATTTCAAGTATGTGAGCAACGCAACACTGTGTGAAATTTATTCATGTTATTTTAATATTTCTTGGTAGCCACCTCCAACACATGGAACCAGTGAATCAAATTTCAAATTTTTTTCTTCTAGGATTTTGAGAGAAAACAGAACTACAACCCCTCACATTTGGGGTTTTCCTCTCCATGTACCTGATCAATGTGTTTGGAAACCTGCTCATCATCCTGGCCATCACCTCAGATTCCCACCTTCACACACCCATGTACTTCTTCCTCTTCAACCTGTCCTTGCTAGACATCTGGCTTACCTCCACCACATCCTGAAGATACTTGTGAACATCCAGACACAGAACAGAGTCATCACCTATGCAGGCTGCATCACCCACTCATATTTTTTCATAATTTTTGCTGAGGTGGATTTTTCTTCTTGACTGTGATGCCTATGACTGTTTTGTGGCCATCTGCCACCCCCTCCACTACTCAGTCATCATGAACCCTCACCTCTGTGGACTGCTGGTGATGATATGCTGGATCACGAGTGTCCTGCACTCCTTCCTACAATGCTTCATGACATTACAACTGTCCTTCTGCATGGATGTGGAAATCCCTCACTTTTTCTGTGAACTCAATCAGTTGATCAAACTTGCCTGTTCTGACACCTTTCTTAACAATGTGCTGATGTATTTTTCAGCTGTCCTGCTTGTTGGTGGTCCTTTCATTGGGATCCTTTAGTCATATTCTAAGAGTGTTCTGCATACATGGAATGTCATCAGCTCAGGGAAAGTACAAAGCATTTTCTACCTGTTCATCTCACCTCTCAGTTGTCTCCTTATTTTATGGTATAAGATTAGGAGTGTATCTCACCTCTGCTGCTACCCACAGTTCACACTTAGTTGCAACAGCCTCAGTGATGTACACTGCGGTCACACCCATTCTGAACCCCTTCATCTACAATCTCAGGAATGGGGACATCAAACAGGCTTATCTTGAATAGCCTCAAGCTATCACCAAAGGGGGAAGGGAGGTGAGAGGTTTTCCAACAGGGTGGAGTAATTGCTTCTGCCTTCAGTCTGATTGTTATTCTCAGTCTCTTATTTGGCCTCAGGGTGGAGCAAGGTGTTTTCAATAGGGTGGGACAATTGCCTCCCCCCAGGCAAAACTGCCTGGATAGCAAAGGTCTGCATGAGGAAGATGTCCTCCTCAGTGTGAGGGAATGACTCAATATAGGAAACAGGGGTATCTGCCTTTGGAGGTCTAACCCCAGAGTTCCCAAACTTGACTTCTGCTTGCACAGGTCCAGTCAGCTCTGCCCTCCCTCTGCCAAAGCCCAAGGTGAGCAGCAGTGATAACAAATTTTTGGATGGAACCCAGATTCTTTGTCTGCTGGAATTAAAAAATGAATCCATAGACAGAAAGTGGTATAGCAAAGGTGGAGATTTATTAAAGGACAAGTACAGACTCCCAAGTGGAGAGAGGGAAAGAATCCCACATAGGGAGGGGGGAAAGAGTCCTGCTGAGTTCCTTTTCCCTACGGCTTATAAAGGCTGTAGATCCTGGTGCCTTGATATCCCCTCTGATTGGTCATTATTCCTTTAGACTTGTTACTATAGTAACTCCTGGGCTCAAAAGTCCTCTGGACCTTCAGCTGCTGTCTGTGGGAGCCTAACCAACCCTTTTGCACCTCCACTCCTTCCCTATTGTTTTCCTATTCCCTTTGGGCTTTCTTCTTCTCCTTCTGAATGAAGGGCTTCCTTCTCTTTATTTTGTAAATACAGACCTTTAGTTGTTCCTGGCTCCCCATTCTATGGAAATGTACCTGTTGCAGCTTTCCAGCTCCCCCATTCTATGGAAATATACCTTCTGCTGCTTTGCAGCCCTGTGCTTCCTCTATGGTCCCCCTAATTTCCAAAATTTCTAATATTTCCTAATCCTGTCCTATTTTACCCCAAATTCCTTTTTCAGCAGCACACAAACTTTTGTGTGTTGGCCTTTAAAGAGGGTGCCTGCATTTCCAGCCATTTCTCCATGGTAAACAGCAACCCTACTGCTTTTCATAGCCAGATGTTATGTAAGCACCTTTCTCAGTTCTGGTGCTCTGGACTAGGGTGCCCAGCTTGAAATTTAGACCCCAGCATTCTCAGTGGGATGTCCCTACAGTTGAGATAATTCTCTGGATTATCAGCTGCTTTCTGTGGGAGCCTGACCAGCCCCTTTTGCACCTCCACACCTGAATCAGTCTCTAAGTGGTTTCTACTTTCTGTTCTTGGTTATCAGGGTTCTCTCCAGTTAGTCTTCAGTTGATTATTCATGGTGGTTTTTCTGCATTGTAGTTCTAATTCAAGTTTTGTCCTGGGAGTATGTATGGCAGTGTTCACAACTAGGATATTGACATGGTTAGAGTCAAAATACAAAACATTTTTCGCATTCTTGTTGAGTCATGTAAATCAGGGTCATTAGGTTTCCTACACAAAATGCATGTTCTTTCTACCCCTCCTGGTTACAGAAAAATGAATCCCAATGAAGGTTTTTTAATACAGTTGTCTGACATAAACTAACCACAGTAACCATGAATGACATCTTAAAAAATGATAACAGCCCTAACCGGTTTGGCTCAGTAGATAGAGCGTTGGCCTGCGGACTGAAGGGTCCCAGGTTCAATTCCGGTCAAGGGCGTGTACCTTGGCTGCGGGCACATCTCCAGTGGGAATTGTGCAAGAGGCAGCTAATCAATGTTTCTCTCTCATTGATGTTTCTAGCTCTCTATCCCTCTCCCTTCCTCTCTGTAAAAAAAAAAAAATCAATAAAATGTATTTATAAAAAAATGATAACATATGCCAGCTATAATCAGCAGCATATTATTACTGTCCTCAAACCTATTCACTTTGATTATCATATCAGTAGCTATTATAAGCTGCATGACAAGCCAGCCTACAAAAATTATTTAATATAATTCCATTATTATCAAGTGAGATTGTGTGATTGGGAGTTGTTCTGAGCTCTGCCCACAACCTTATGTGTCTATAGTCAGCAGTGAGCCTGTACATGTTTTTCTAAGGCTTATTCATGATGTTGTGTGTGGCCATGATGTTTTTCTCCCTTGAAACAATATATGATCACTTTACCCTAGTGTTATATCTGTGTTTATCTTCTATTTTATGTTTTTTTTGTACCAAATGTGAATGTTTATTTTATTTCTACTCTTCCTATATCCATGACACTTTGCTTTCTTCCTAGGTAGAAGAGATTCCTCCTATAATTTTTCAGTGTGAAACAGCTATGTGAGTTCTATTGTGCCCAGATTTCAAAATCCCCAAAGTCCACCAGGGAGCCAAACCAAGTCCAATGCAAAGCAAAGAGCCTTTATTCGAGCTAGCTCGAGCTTAGTCTCCCGCACTTACCGGCACAGCGGCAGAACAGAGAGAGAGAGAGAACCAGGAGAGAACAAAGAATTTATAGGGGGGGGAGGGTCTGGGATGTGGGCAGGGGGAGCGCTCGTGGCCCCTGGTCAGGGGGTCGGGTCAGGGGTCTGGTTACACAGGGGGACTGAGGTCAGTTGCCTAATTTGAACTGAGTCCACTTCTCTGCGTTCTCATTGGCAGGTTTGGGCAACTGTTACATTCATGCGGCTTTCCTCAGAAAGGGGTCAGGCAGGATCCATAGTTACACAAGATGGAGGATACAGAACAAAGGAGCAATTAACAAAGGAACAGTTTGGAGTCTGTCTTGCACTGCCCTTTCAAGTTCTAGATCCTCGCTTTTTTCTTCTCAGTCGTTCACAAAGTATAATTACATAATATAAACTAAACATGGTTAAAATGTACAATTTGGTGTACAAAGTCCATATATAATTACAGTCCATACCTCAGGTATCCATTTTTATAAAAGTCAACATAATGCACAATAAACTTTAATAGCTTCTTAATGTAATTGTTAAACATTTAATCTATCTGAGCCTCAATTTCCTTATTTCTGAAGTCAATATGGGTTAGTAAACATGACTTCAGATAAATAAGATATGTGGTTATGTTTTGATGAGCACAAATAAAATGTTCAAAGATAAAGTCTGTGTATGTATGTGTGTTTATTCATATGCATAATTATTTCAAAGAAATGTACACACTTATATGGACATAAACACAGATTCATTTGTAATCTCATGTGTATGTTGAAAAGAAACTTGAGAGGAAGTTGAAGAGCATAAAAATAAAAGGAAAGAATGTTTGAATTCATGTAAAATGAAAAGATGTCGAAATTTAGACATGAAGATTTCAAGTAAATGATAGACATGAACTTAAATGATGAATTACTTTTCCTGTGTTACTGCTTCAAAGACATTAAAATCTGAAGCACATTTACCTTTATGCAATAAGAAATTCTCTACCATATAAAGAGGCAGAATATCTCCAACTGATTATAAATTACTCCTACTTAATGGGGATTACAACACAAGGTTCCTTTACATAGAGGATACTAAATGAATGCATTCAGACACATAATCTCAGTTTTCTGGACAAAATTTCATTGGATAAATGTTTATATTTACTTTTTATATACAAATGTAAAATTTCCACCTCAGTGATTTAAAACAAACATATTTATGCTCTTACAATTCATGAGGTCGGAAACGGGAAATGGGTCTCATTGGGCTAAAATGAAGATGTTTGCAAGGCTATGTTTCTTCTGGAAGCTACAGAGAAGACTCTATTTTTTTATTCCATTTTTAGATTATAGTGCAAAAAATCTAAATATATTTCCTATAATTAATAAATATTTCACAGTGAGAGACTAAATGACAGCTTTAATTTGTAATATAAGGTGGAAATACCAAATTATTTTTTTCTAATGTGTCATGAAGCCCAGTGTGTAATGTTCAAAGTTTACATCAAAGGAATTTCGTTCTCCCCCTTGTTGAAAAGAAAAGTAGCAAATTTATGTAGATATTGTGGGTCTCTGTCCTTACTGGAAGTCAATATTTGGAAATTCAAGTTTTCTAATCCACACAAGAAATACCTTAAATCATGGTGGGGATAATGTGCTGGCCGGTTAGTCCTCTGAAAGCCAACAGACTTTGTGAGGACCAGCTAGTAGACATGAATTCACTTGCCTTCTAAGCTGGTCTTTTGGGAACACAGAATCTTCAGAAAAACTTTCCATCCTGTCCAGATCCACAGGGAAATCATATGATTAGGAGTTGGAGTAACACAAGAGAGATGTACCTAATGAGCAGCTATAAGGAGCTGTAAATATTGCCTCATCTCCAGTCTTTCATCATGTGTAACTGAGTTGAATAGGACCTGGTTGTTGCTTTTGGAATCCTACATTTGTCTAAGAGACCTGTGCTTGCCTTCTTTCTGCTGTGTTGCCTGGGCAGAGAGCTTCAGTCTCCATCATCAACCATACAGGAGGTTGAACTTTCCCATCAGACCGTCCCCTCCGAGTTCCCAATCAGGTGAGTCCAGAGGTCAAGTTGGTACAACAGGAAAGTGTCAGAAAGGGTCAAAGCCAAGCACATTTATCTGAGCTCTCTTGACAGCCATCAGCCTATGGTTGCTGATTGGCATGATTAATTAATAAATTATTAATTAATGATGCTAAAGGGAGAGATGAACATTGAATTCAGCAACACATTGGTAATTGTTGACAATTAAATGATGGAAGCCCAATTAGAGGTGGCAATGAGAGGCATAAAGTATTTCAAATAAAAATGGAAAGTATACAATGAGTTTTGCAATTAAAGGAAGTAGGAAGGTAGAGTGCTAGGTATAGAGGGTTGTCCAGTAAAGTGAGGGCAGTTCTTTGAAAGGGCAGGGCAAGACTGACTCCATACATTCCTTTTGTTCTGTATCCTCCATCTTGTGTAACTATGTCCCCTGCATGACCCCTTTCTGAAAAAAAAAAAAAACCCACAAGAATGCTCCAGTTGCCTACCCCACCCTTAAATCAGTCACTAGGAATGCAGGGGGGAATAACCCAAGTCCACAATAGGCTGACCACGTCCTGCCCCCTGCGCAACCAGACCCTGGCCCTCACAGGACCACTCAGCAAGGGCCACGAACATCACCCCACCAACTGCCTCTAGACCCTCTATAAAACCTTTGTGCTGTTGAAACTCGCTCTCTCTCTGCATCTCACCACTGGGTCGGTGGGTGCAGGAGACCAAGCTCGAGCTAGATTGAATAAAGGCTCTTTGCTTTTGCATTGGACTCTGCTCCCTGGTGGTCCTTGGGGATCTCGAAATCTGGGCATAGCATTCTTTATTTTTGTCATGGAGTCTATTCCACCACATTTCTATATTGAGTAAGAAGATCCTTATGGAGTATGGATGGAGCTGGAGAACATAATGCTAAGTGAAATAAGCCAGTCAATGAAAGAAAAATACCACATGTCCTCACTCATCTATGGATAATAATAACCATTGTAAACTGGTGAACAAAAATAGATACAGAGGCAGAGCAACATCAAACAGACTGTCAAATTACAGCAACAAGGACAGGGACGTTGGGGGGGGGCGGGAACAGATCAGCCAAGGGACTTTTGTGTGAGCATTTAAGCATAACCAATGGACACAAAACACTGGGGGGTAGGGGAGGCGTGGGGAAGGGCAGGGGGAAAAAAGAGATATATGTACTAATCTTTGTAAAGCTTTATGTAATTTTAAAAAATGTAAAAAATAAAAAAAATTAAAAAAAATAAGATCCTTATCCAATATGTTTCTTGCAAATATTATCTTGCAACAGTAGTTCATGAGACATACATTCACACTATCTTCTTTCCCTCTGGCATTCACATGAAAAAGAATTTATCTGATAAGTGAAAGGAGGTGTGCTAAATAACTTAACTTTGCAATTCCTTCATTACCTGTGACATAAATATATTTGTGGGTTAGTTATCATTTGTTTTGTCTATTACAAATAGTCTGTACAAATTGTCTGACATTTATTCCTGTTTTTTATTGCATTCTTCTAAACAAGGAATTAGATATTTCTTTCACCTGCTTTATTGTTTGTCCTTGAGTACCTTCATATATGTATATGTGGGGAATTGTGAGTGGTTATTGACATTGTGAGCTCAAATTTGTCTCTCATTCATATTGTATTCTCTCCATTGCTTTTTCATTTTTTGCTTTGCTTACTGAAAGATAAATTCAGCTGTTACTTTTATATTCTTCACATGCGAATCTTTGCTATCAATGAAAATGAACATGACTGTTATTCTATATACTTAGTGTTGGTAAATCATCCTACACACATATTACCAGCTTGTTTCACATCTCTATTCATTTCTTATTGTTCTTTTAGGCCTTTGTGGTTAGCTCTATTGCGTAAATTTGCATCATCTTCTTCCGTCCTCTGGAAGGCATTTTCTTTTGTATTTATTAAAGAGTAACTTTACCTTCCATTAGCATATCTGAATCCAATATCTTTATATAAGAAGAAATTATAACTTAGATACTGCTTTCTTCCCAAATTTAAAAGCCCTTCTATGCTATTCTTTTATTTCCAAGGTATTGGAAATTTAATATAGAATTAGTGGTCCGTGTTGATATTATTAACTTGTTTCCTGTATTTATATAAATTAATTTGATTCTCACTAATTTTGTTTCACACAGTTGTTTTGTAACCACTATACTTATCCTAATTTCATTCCTACTGATAATCTGTATTGCATAAATACTTAGCTTTAAAAAAAACTTGCCATTTCTGCTTTCAATACATACACATTCATGTACATTTGTACAAATGCAGAAATAGCATCCTGTGTCCATTAGAACATTTCTTTCTATGTTGTACAGTCATGTGCCTGCTCTTCTTTATTACCCAACAATACCTTATGGTATTTCCTCTGATCAACTAGTGTGATGCCAATTCATTATCACCATGTTTACATAATACTTTATGATGTGGCTGTGCTATTTACACTTGAAAGTCTTCTCTATACATTCTCAATGAATTGCTATTATAACAAGTATACAAAATATTTCTGAATTGTTACATTGAAATCCTGATTTTCTAACAGCTAGGCAGTGTTTTCCCCCCAGGGGACATTGAGCAATATCCAGAGACATTTTGGTCTGTCACCTGGAAAGTGTAGGTAGAGTCTAGGGGTGTACAGGAGAGACCACACCACAGACAATGATCTGTCCCAGAATGTCAACAGTGCAGAGATTGAGGACCATGACTTAAAGAAATATGTACTTGTAATGTTTATAGCTGTCTTCAGGTTGGTTTCCCAATTTTGCCAGAAAAGAAAATGGAGTACCTCTTAGCAACATTTTTGCAAGTTCTAACCCTGGTCAATGTGATATCTTCATATGTGTTTCCCCAGGCTGACAGATGTAAAATAATTTTTTAATTGTTTTCTGAGCTTTTTCTGAGTTTGATTAAAGATTCATATATTTAATGGTCTTGTTAATTTGAATATTATTTTTATGCCTATTATTTTATCAACCTTTTAAATGATTTCTAAACATTATTATGTTGGGGGAGGTAGAAGGTAATGGGGAGATAAATGGTAATGGAAAGGGATTTGACCTGGGATGATGAAGACACAATGCCATATACAGATGATATATTATAGAGTTCTACACCTGAAACCTATATAATTTTAATAACCAATGTCAACCTAATAAATTCTATGAAATTTAATATAAAAATTAGAATTATCATAAATATAAATTATTATTTCTCCATGGACTTTGGAGGATGTTTCGGTCATACCAATGTTTTATATTTTATTTAGTTAAACATGTCTGTTTTATTACTTCTGAGTCTTCTGACTTAATTATAATGGTTTGGCCCACTGATACAAGTTAATATGCAGTTTTGTATCATTTCACTTGAATTGGTTATACTTAACAGTAAGTAGGTAATTTCTCTGAATTTTTGTAAAGTGACTGAGGCAGGGGAACAACTTCACTTTCTTCCAGGTCAATATTTTTCCAGCTTTTAACCAACAATTATGTTGTTCCAAATATATGGAAATGGAACCTTACCATCATTTCAATGCATTTATATACTGACACCTAATTCCTGATCCATTCAACAAATAATAATGGAGCATCTGCTGTTTGCCATAATTCTAGAAACGTTATAGATTATGTTCTATGTGTATGCCAATGCCAATTTTAATTAGTAATCTATATGGTAACCCCAAATTATTGCTATTTATTACATCTCGTTTTGGTTAGTTTTTGAGGTTCCACTCAATTTTCTTTAATACGGTTGCTTGGAATTCACTCTGTTTCACCAGGTTTCATTCTCCCTGTCATGCCTTTCATTTTCTAACTTCACATTTACTAAAAGGTGTGCCTACGTAAGTGCACATATAGTCACACACATTTGTGAAAATGCAAAGGTGAGAAAAACAGGTGAAGCCCTGCTTGTCTGGGTCTGCACTGTGATGGCGAAGCCAGAGGACAATGAAATGCATGTTTGCATGACCATGTGCTCAGGCTGAAATCATATGAAAAAGTCACTCAGTGTAGAAGCATGGCTCCTCATGGCATGTGCAGGGTTTATTGCTCATGTCCTGGGAGGCCTTTGCATGTTGCATGAAGACCAGAACCAGAATTAGACTGCGCTCATTGATTTGTCAAAAATGAGATCGAAACCCAAAATCCAAGAAAAACAGAGAAGCCACATAAGATAAATGAGAAAGGGGCGTCTGTCATCTGCCATCAACCAGACAAAAACTGATTCGTCAAATAAATATAGACAAGGCAAAACCAGTCATCTCTGCTTGATGTGAAAAATTTTTAATCTGTGTTCTTTTTGTATATTTCCTTTTGCAAGTTATTGTTTTCTTTTTGGTCAGTTTTCACTTGGGGTTGTCACACCACGTATCTATAACTACCTTTGCCTTTTGGGAAAATTATTTTTTCTACTTTGTTATTATTGTTTGACCTCAAAAGGGTGTAATTAAGTTTGGAAAGCAGCCATAATCCAAAGATTTTTCTTCTTCATTCTCACTCAGGGGCCACCTGAGCTAATTAGACCTCTTTTCTTCCTCATGTTCATTATATTGCTCTCTTTCCCTCTATGTTTATTTAACATACTTAAGTATAGGACAGAAAAAGGGCATAGCAGTATGAAACCCCAGGCTTATTTGCTCAAGGGAGACCTGATGTAAGAATATGTAAGTAATATTTCTAAATTCTTTTTGGGAAAGACACTTAATCTGAGCATTTTGACTTTTATTGTCTCATAACATACATAGTGTTGGAGAAGGACATGGAAATAACACAGATGAAGAGGCCATGGTGGGCTGTGTTGTGTGTGTGTATCTGTGTGTGTATATGTGTGTGTGTGTGCGCGCGCACATGTGCCCTGTAAACTGAGAGCAGTCATCAGAGCAGAGGGGCCTGGACTGATATATTCCAACATGACTAACATATCAAGGGAAGGTAACAAGAAGGAGATCCTTGTAAATTCATGGTATGCTTTGCAGCCAGATTAATAAAGTGAAAAATTTACACATTGCGCACAAGACACTCTCTGTGACTTGAAGTTTCAACACCTTATTTCTCAGTCTCTCTTATATCATCTCTGATCCTGCTCTGCTGTGCTCATTTCATTTGAGGCACTGGCTCATTTTGACCCCTGATTTTCTAAACACTATTCTTCCTCAGGGCCTTTGCACTGGCTGTCCCTTCTGCTTGGCAAACAGTTCTCCCTCCATCTCCCAGTTAGCAGTCTTTGAGGTATTTGCTTAAGTGTCATTTGTTGGCAAGCCTTGGCTGACCTCTGTACTCTATCCATTTGATGTGATTTACTTTTTTTATAGGAGCTGCACCATTGAATATGTTTGGTTAATATATATTTGATTACGTTCTGAATCATTAGTGTGCAGAGACTTTGTTTTTCAGCAGCCCGTATCCTGAATGGTGCCTAAACAATGGTCCATAGTCACTCTATATCCCTCAAATGCATGAGAGGAATCCTCGATAAAACAGCAATATACATTCTGTTGGAAGAACAGGTTGATGGTAGAAAAGGAAATTCTAATGACAAATACCAACAGAGATACCATAATGGGGACCAGATCACACCAACAATGGAAATTATTTTCCTGATTCTAAAATAAATATATCATTTATTCTCAATTACAAATGCTGGCTAATGTGATAATTAGTTATTCATTTTTTTCTATTTTCTGTTAGTCAACTGTGAAACATGGACCCAGGCAATGGTACACAAATTTCAGAATTTTTTCTTCTGGGACTTTCACAGGCACTGGAACTGCAGCCCCTCATGTTTGGGCTTTTCCTCTCCATGTACCTGATCACTGTGTTCGGAAACCTGCTCATCATCTTGGCTGTCAGCTCAGACTCCCACCTCCACACACCCATGTACTTCTTCCTCTCCAACCTGTCCTTGGTAGACATCTTTTTCACCTCCACCACCATCCCAAAGATTCTGGTGAACATCCAGACACAGAGCAAAGCCATCACCTATGAAGGCTGCATCACCCAGATGTATTTTTTCATGCTCTTTGCAGTGATGGACAACTTAATCCTGACGGTGATGGCCTATGACCGGTTTGTGGCCATCTGCCACCCCCTGCATTACATGGTCATCATGAACCCCTGGCTCTGTGGATTGCTGGTTCTGGTGCCCTGGATCATGAGTGCCATGGTTTCCTTGCTAAATAGCTTAATGGTGCTGCGTCTGTCCTTCTGCTCAGACTTGGAAATCCCCCACTTTTTCTGTGAACTCAATCAGGTGCTCCAACTTGCCTGTTTTGACACTTTTCTTAACAGCATCGTGATGTATTTTTCAACTGTGCTGCTAGGTGTTGGTCCCCTTGCTGGGATCCTTTATTCTTACTCTAAGATCATTTCCTCCATATGTGGAATTCCTTCAGCTCAGGGGAGGTATAAAGCATTTTCTACGTGTGCCTCTCACCTCTCAGTTGTCTCCTTATATTATAGTACCATCCTAGGAGTTTACCTCAGCTCTGCTGCTTCTCAAACTGCACACTCAAGTGCAGCAGCCTCGGTGATGTACACCGTGATCACACCCATGTTAAATCCCTTCCTCTACAGTCTGAGGAACAAGGACATAAAGAGAGCCCTGGAAAGATTTCTTGGCAGGTAAGCTTTTCAAGGGCCAATTGTACTAGGCTGAATTATTGCCCATGAATGCAAGGTACAAGTCCTCAGAGCCAGAAGTCTGACAGAAATAAAACCAATATTTCGACCATATGTATTTGGAAATTCTCATTTATCTCATGGGTTAACATGTATTAGTTTAACGTAATTTATACTCTTATGACATATTTTATTGTAAGTAATTTTCTGTTGTTTTCCTAAAAGAATAGTTATTAATTATACTACACCTATGAACAAAATTATATTTGGCTACTAAGGTCATTTGCATAATTTCATTTTAGAGGTAACTCTGAGGCTATTTTTAACTATTTCATCATTATTTTCTATAGGTGCTCTTCTTGATAATGTAGATTTTAGCATGTAGCATATGCTGCTCTTCTTGATTATGTAGACTTTAACATGCTAGCATGTTTTATAGCTGGTCTCCTGGTTTTATATTCTTCATTCTATTATTTAGTTCTGTGTCCACATGTCTGTCATAGCCACTGGCAAAAATTAACTATCAAACACTTTTTTTTTTCAGGAATATTCCTGCAAGGAAATATACATTTTAATAAATAGATTGATCTAATATGGTTAGAGTCAGAGATGACTATAAATGTGATTAAGCAATAAAACTCATACCAATTTTCACCATACAAAAATGTTTTATGTGGCCCACATCTACTCAAAAAGTGTGAAACATGCTTCCAATTTGTAAAGCTCCTTATTCACTGAAGAGAAAGATTACATGGAGTTGCATGAATTTTTTCTGAACTATTTCATTGTTTCTCCTTGAATACTTTAGTTTTTATTGATTTTTTTTAATGAGAGGGGGAGAGAGAGAAGAGAGAGAGAAAAAAAATCTATATGAAAGAGAAATATTGATCAGTTGTCTTCCAAGGCATGCAAACCAGGGATCAAACCCACCACCTGGACATGTGCCCTGACTGGGAATAGAACCAGCAACCTTTCAGTGCATTGGATAATAGTCAACCAACCGAGCCACACCCATCAGGGTTCCTTGAAAACTTTAAATGTGCTCCCTACTAATGGGACTCCTTTAATATCTCCCCTTTTCTAATTTTTTTCAAATTCACCAAAGGGAAAGTGAGTGAACAATCTCAGTATCATACAATACATATTTCCTTTACACTCAGGAATAACTTCAATCTTTATGATCAGAGGATGAATCACAAAGGACATAAAATTCTGCCTACTCATGTGAATATGACCCACAAAATTTCTGCACAAACATGCATGTCCTTCCACCATGTCCTGACTACTTGGAAGGCGTCACTTTTATATAGTTATCTAAAATATATTGGAATAACAGAATGATTATGAATGCTTTCCTCAAATATCAGTACAAATGCCAAAAATAAGAAGCAGCAGATTATTAAAATTTCCTTCAGTTCTGTTCGCTTTGACTATAGTTTCAATTGACTATCTATATATATAAAAGCCCAGTGACCCAAATGGCGGAATGACCGGTTGTTATGACATGCACTGTGGTGGCCAATTGGCCAGATCTGGGCCCCAATCGGCCCTCCCCCAACCTCCCACAGCCCTTCCCCCACCTGGAACCACCCTTGATTGGGTCCTCCCACCCTGATGGGGGCAAAGCCAGCTGGCCAACCTCCCAGGGTCCCTTCCTCTCTAGCCAGCTTGCCCCCGATAAGCCTCAATCACTAGCCAGGCCAAGGGACCCCCCACATGTGCATGAATTTGTGCACTGGGCCTCTAGTTGCTATATAACAAGCCATCCTAAAGGTAAATGGTTTAATACAATTCCTCTATTTTCCAATGTGTTTGTGTAGTGGAGAGATGATCTGATCTCTACTAGTCTCCTCATGAATTGGTAGTCAGCTATGGATCAGCTGGGGTGTCTCTGCAGACCTTAGCTGGACTTTCTAATGTATTATGGGCTTAGCTACTACTGTGCCTGATTTAGGGAAGGCTTGGCTGGAATAAATAAGCTCTGTCCACAAGTTCTCTTCTTCTCTGAAAGGCCCACCTGAATTTGTTCACATGGTTTAGACAGGGTTTTGAAAAAGAGCAGCAGAAATGCACCAAAGCCTGGTAAAGCACACTGTCACTTTCACCATATTCTATTGGCCAAAACAAATAAAAAATCTTAAGTCCAGCCCAAATTCAAACATGGCGAAAAAGACTACTCTTCTGGAACTCATAGTCACATTGCCAAAGACATGAAAGCAAACAAAAAACTGTGGCCATCTCTGGAAAGTGTCTATCACTTGTGTATATTTTACTTCAGAAAAAATTTATTTCTGCCACTGCCCCTGAGTGACTGAATGATCTTAGAGAATAGAATAAATATATGTTTAATGAACAGATGTGGAAATTCTACACTAGAAAGTCAAGCCCTCCACATATAAACATGCTCCCCTCTGCCACTTACCTCCTATTTACCATTTCTAGGCTGAAGAAAAAGAAATTGATTTTCCTTCCAAATATCTGGAGTCCAGGGACTTAACTCATTGATTAACAGAGCTAGAGACCTATTGCTTTCTTGATAATTATTTTTTTGACATCCTCATGTAGACATTGCTTTTCTTTTTATTGACCTGCTCTTAACATATTCACAATGATTTCCAATCTGATACTTGTATTTGTTGGGGATGCAGGTCCTGATGGAAGGAGGTAGCATTTGAAATGCACATACAACAGAGAAATTGATATTTTAAAGAGAAGAGAGAGTACTGACGTTATGCTCAGTGAGAGAAGCCAGTCACAAAAAGACAAATACTACATGGTTTCACTTACATGACATATCTAAAGTAGTCAAATGCATAGAAACAGAAAACAGAATGGTTATTGCCAGACCTAGAAGAAAGGGGACTGTGGAGTTAGAGTTCAGTGGGTGGAGGGTTTCAGTTTTGCAAGAAAATGAAAAAGTTTTGGAGGTTGATTGAACAACAATGGGCATGTAATTAGCACTACTGAACTGCATACTTCAAAATGGTTACACTGTTAAATTTTGTTATGTGTTTTTTACCACTTCAAATCCTATATAATAAAGAGCTAATATGCAAATGGTCATCACGTCCTCACACCTTAACTCCATAATAGCTCAGACACTCAACAGTGGGGAAAGAGGAGTGGGGACCAGGCAGGCACAAATGCGCTCACGGGGGAGGAATGGGGATGAGCCAGGCTGCAGCCTGGCAGAGGAACAAGCTGTCCACCCTGAGGTCTGGGGCACCAGTGGTTGCATCTGCGCCTGTGACCCAGGAGAGGGACAAGCCACCTGCCCCACAGTCCTGGGCACCAGTGCCTGCGGCTGCAGCCTGGGAGAAGGACAAGCCGCCCACCCACAGTCCCCTGCGGCTGCAGCTGGCCTGCACAAAGCCAGCCTGGGTCCTGGGTGCCTGCATCCAGTCAGAGGGAGGGAAGCCTGGCTTCCGGGTGCCTGTGACTGGCCGGAAGAGGAAATCCTGGGTCCTGGGTGAGGGAAGAGGCAGAGGTGGTTAGGGGCAATCAGGCCAGCAGAAGAGCAAGTTAGGGGTGATCAGGCTGGTAGGGGAGCAGTTAGGGGTGATCAGGCAGGCAGGCAGAGGGGTTGGGGCAATCTGGCAGGCAGGCAGGCAAGCGCTTAGGAGCCAGCGGTTCCAGGTTGCAAGAAGTAGTTGGACATCCCCCAAGTGTCCTGTATTGGAGAGGGTGCAGGCCGGGCTGAAGGATGCCTCCCATGCATGAATTTCATGCACCAGGCCTCTAGTTTTTAATAAAAGGAAGAAAATTCTCACACATGCTATAACACGGATGAGCCTTACGGACATTATGCTGAATGAAATTAACCAATCGTAAAAGGACAAATACCATGTGACTTCACTTTCATGAAGTCCTCGGAGGAATCAAACTCATAGAGACCGAAAGTAGAATTGTGGGTGCCATTGGCTAGGGGAGGAGGAGTGAATGTTTAATGGGGACCAAGTTCCAGTGTGTAAAGATGAGAAAGATCTGGAGGTGAATGATGATGATGGTTGCATATGACTGTACTTAATGGCACTAAACTGTCAATTTAAAAAGTGGCTAACGTGGTAACTTTTACATTATGTATATTTCACCAATTTACAAAAAAATAATCTAAGGCAAGATGACAGGAGGTCTACACACTGTTTTCTTTTCCTTTTTGTCCAGACGATAGCCAGCTAATAAGAAAAATATCTGATGCTTTAAAGCCCTAATATTTGGGGTTTGCTTATTCCTAGAGCATAACTGAGATGTGGAAGCTGACACTAGAGTCTACTCCAGTGTGTGCTGATGCCTTCATCAATGAACCCAGGGCTGGTACCAGGATGATAAGCGAGGCACTTGCCTCAGGAACAAAATTTAAGGGGGCACCAAAGAACTCAAGAGTCAAGATGGCTATTATTGGAATGCCATGATTTTAAAAATCAAAATTAATGCAAGACATTCATGGCAAGCAGGCAGAGGTAGACATTAATGCAAGACATTCCTGGTGATTGAAATAGCAAAATGTTAAATTTAGATGGGATCACTGGGAACAACCCTCCATCACTTTAGGTGGATCAGTACCCCAGCTCCCTCACTCCTCAACTGTGTGTACACTCTCTCAGAGGTCTCTAAAGAGAATGAGCCCCATGTACCCACCATAGAAATGTGCTCATTCAAACTCTCAGTATTTGCTATGTACACCTCCCTATCTCACATCTCTTATTTTCTACACAGGTTTTCTAAGATCCCTTTCTAATGAATTACCTGCACTCAAACCTTGTCTCAGACTCTGCATTCAGGGGAGGCCAGCCCAGGGCAGAGGTTTATCACAATTTTATTTCAACCAGGAAAACACAGAATCTTCAGAAAAACTTTCCATCCTGTCCATATCCACAGGGAAATCATATGATTAGGAGTTGGAGTAAGAAGAGATAAGTGTACCTAATGAGCAGCTATACGGAGCTATAAATATTGCCTCATCTTCAGTCTTTCATCATGTATAACTTTGAGCTGAATGGGACCTGGTTGTTGCTTTTGGAATCCTAAGTTTGTTTAGGAGACCTGTGCTTGCCATCTTCCTGCTGTCTTGTCTGGGCAGAGAGCTTCAGTCTCCATCATCACCCATGAAGCAGGGGATTTCCCAGGGGTGAGGACGATGGAGCCCCTAAGTGCTAGGACGCTTGCATGCACAACTCCGGAGACCAGGTTCTGTGACACAGGTCTAATTTTATTGCGGAAGTACAGAGTATTTATAGCAGAGGTGGCCAATCATGGAACATCTTCTTAGGGAGCCAATGAACGTAAAGATTGGGGTACTGTGTACGTGGCTGTAGGAGGGGCTCAGGCGGGCGTTGCCATCTTCCTGGTGTGCCAGAAAGATCTAGACTGCTGGAGTGCGCTCACAGCATTGCATCAGCCACTGCACCGAGATAAACCTCCTTTGCTCTACCTACACACCCATCCAGGAGGTTGGACTTTCACACAGAGACCTTCCCCTCAGAGTTCCAAAACAGGTGAGTCCAGAAATCCAGTAGGTACAATAGAAAAGGGTCAGAGAGAATCAAAGCCAAGCACATGTACCAGAGGTCTCTTGACAGCCATCAGCCTATGGTTGTTTGATTGCCTGATTATCTAATTAATGATTAATTTATGATGCTAAAAGGAGAAATGATCATTGAACTCATCAACACATTGGTAATTGTTGACAATTAACTGATGGAAGCTCAATTAAAGGTGGCAATGGGAGACATAAAGTATGTCAAGTAAAAGTAGAAAATGTACAATGAGTTTTGCAACTAAAGGAAATAGGAGCATAGAGTAGTAGGTATGGAGAATGTCCAGTAAAATGAAGGCAATTCTTCTTTATTTTTATCATAGAGTCTATTCAACGACATGTCCATATTGATGAGAAAGATCCAGATCAAATATATTTCTTACAAATATTACCTACAACTGTAGTTCATGAAGACATACATTTCACATGATCTTTGTTCACTCTGCTAATTCAATTCACATGCAACATATTTTATTTCATAAGTAAAAATTGGTATTATAAATAGCTTAACTTTACAATTACTTCATTACCTGTGACCTAAATATATCTGTACATTATTCATTTGTTTACACTCTTGTAAATTGTCTGTATAAATCTTGATATTTGTACAGGGGTCTGAGTGTTTTTATTCTGATTTTTATTGCATTCTTTTAAACAAGGAATTGGAATTTTCTCCACCAACTTTGTTGTCATTGAGTACCTTCATGTATGTATATGTGGGGAATTGTGAGTGTTTATTAATAGTGTGGGCTCAAGTGTATCACTCAGACATATTGTATTTTTTCTATTGCTTTTTTATTTTTACTCTTCTTAATGAAAAGAACACTCAGCTGTTAATTTTATATTCTTCATATGTGAATCCCTCCCACAAAACAAAAATGAAAGTGAATTTTCTTCTATATACATAGTACTAATAAATCACCCTACACACATATTGCCAACTTGTTTCACATCTTCATTACTCCTGTTGTTCCTTTCAGCCTTTTGTGGTTAGCTCCATTTCCAAAATTTGCATCACCTACTGTCCTGTGGAAAACAATCTATTTTGTATTTGATTAAAAATTACCTTTAATTACATTAGCAAATTGAATCCATATATATTTATATAAGTAGAAATTATAACTTAGATTCTGCTTTTTCCTGATATTAAAATCTCTTCTTTAAAATTATTTTATTTCCGGAGAAACAAGATGGCGGCATAGGGTAGACACCGTATATGCAGCTGTGAACAACTATTTCAGAAAAACCACGAAAAGAACACACGGACACCACTCGCACCCACAGGACGGCTGGCTGAGTGAAAATCCTACAACTAGAGAAGAGTCTGAGACTCAGAGGAGCGGCGGAAGCAAAGAACAGAGGTACGGAGGCGCGCGCACAGGCTCGGGGAAGGGCTGGTACCGGAGGTCGCGGTTCTTTTCCAAAACGGAGAGAGCCACAAGCTCCCAGCGGCTCTGAACTCCAGTTCCAGGTGAGTTTCTGAGGTCCCACAGACACCCAGAGAAGGGGGACTGACTGGCACCAGGAGGAAATCCAAAACGGGTTTCTCTCAGCGTTGCTTACAGCAATTACGCGGGACACAGAGACCTGGTGTCTCTCAGCGCAGGGCTGAGAAGCGCCATAGCTATTTGCTCCGCCCCGCCCGGCAAACTCCCCGAGGCCCCGCCCCTCCCAA
>PVJC01028480.1:0-22533 GCA_004026665.1 Murina feae
CTAATTTATTTTTTTTTTACATTTTCTTTTATTGGCTGGGCAAATTCCAACCAGTCTTTTTTTTTTTTTTTTAATATATCTTTATTGATTTCAGAGAAGGTGAAGGAGAGAGAGATAGAAATATCAATGATGAGAAAGAATCATTGATTGGCTGCCTCCTGCATCCCCCACACTGGGGATGGAGCCTGAAACCCAGGCATGTGCTCTTACCAGGAATTGAACCATGTTCTCCTGTTTCATAGGTCGATGCTCAACTACTGAGCCACACCAGCTGAACCCAACCAGTCTTTTATGTTTCAATCCTACATATATCTACTATTGAACCTTTTCTGACTTCTTTTTATTTTCAACAAAAATAGCTTTTCATTTATAAACACACCTAGCAATACACAGCTCTTATGTGGGCTTTTTGTTTGTTCATTTTATTTTCCACAATTACATTAATCTTTCTTTTATAATATGAAATATAACACACACAAAAAGGTGCACAAAACATATTAATACAGTTAAACAAATAAGTATATGGTGCGCACTCATGAAATTACATCCAGCTTAAGAAACTAAGCATTTCCAGCATCCTAGAAGCCCCTGTATGCTTCTCCCTGATCACACCACTCCCCCGCTTACTTGGATAATCACTGTCTTGACTTCTATGATGATTATTTTCCTGCTTTTCTTTATAATTTTATTACTTATGTAGCATCCCCCACACAATATAGTTTGGTATAGCATTTTCTGATACTTATGTGGGTGAAATTGTGTTTGTGTTGTTTCTTCTGTTCATTACTAAGTTTGTGGGATTCATCTATATTATTGCTTGTAGCTAGTGTTCATTCATTTTTATTGCTGGGTAATAGTCCATTGTATGAATATACCCTGATTCATATATCCATTCTAGCAGTGATACATATTTGGGTTATCTCTAATTTTTTGTTCTTAAGAAAAATGCTACCATAAACATTTTTATATGTATCCTGCTGCACAGGGCACACATTTCTTTAGGGTAGAGATTCGGGAGTAGAATTGCCAGGTCTTAGGGTAAGTGCCTCTTCAACTTTACTGGCTAACATCTGTTTTCCAAAGAGCTCCTGCCTATTTGTTCTACTGCTTCCCATTCTCTCCAGTACTTGGTATTATGAGACCTTTCGATTTTTGCCAGCTTTATATAATAATTTCTCAGTGTGGTTCTTATTTGCATTTCCCTAGTTACTGATAAGGTAGAGCACCTTTCCATATGCTTCTTGACCATGTAAATTTCCTCTCTTGTGAAGTACCTATTCAGGATTTTACTCATTTTTTTCTACTGGGGTATCTATTCCCTATTTCTTTAGGTGGGCTTAGTATTTCTCCTCTATTCAACCATAGTTCCTAATGAATAAATATCTCCTATATATTCTAGCGGATCTCCTTATTTCTAAATTCTAATTCTTTTATTATAGTGATAACCTGTCTGTTCCTAAGACAAACCCTGTTCTTAGCATTCTTATGCCTAAAGTAAGGTGACCAGATGTCCCGCTTTTGGCGGGACAGTCCCGATTTTTAAAAATTTGTCCCGCATCCTGTGGCATTTTAAAAAAGTCCTGATTTTTGGAAAGAGACATATGTATTACTCTTTGTAATATTTTAAGTAATAATAATAAAAAAGAACCCCCCCTCCCCGCCCCGCGGTAGGTGGTGTCCAACTTTAATGTTAAAATCTAGTCGCCTTAGCCTAAAGCCCTTCAGTGGCTCTCCATGGCCTCCTGGACAACACGGTGTGTAAGGTCCCCATCATCAGCCCTCTGCCTAAGCCTCAGGTCCTGTGAGGTCTCCTCCCCCCTCCCCCTCTCTGCTGTAAGCTCCATCCTACCAAACTGCTTGCAGTTCCTTAAACACACAACTGTTTCACCCCTGCCTTTGCCTTTAGAGAATACCTGCTGATCTCTTTTTAAACTCAATTCAAAGTTGCTTCCTCTATAAAACCTTTCCAACTCTCCCGTCCCTCATTGACCTCTCTCTCTCTTGTCCTTCTACTGAATACATGATATTACGTCTAGTAGGGCACCTGTTTACTCTCTCGCACGTGTAGGTTAATGTACCTGCCTTTGCCATCAGACTGCACATAAGCCCTCCAAAGGCCGGCAGCACCTCAAAGTCAGGGAAACTTCTTATTCGTGTTTTGTTTTTTAATTCTCAGGGCCTACACAGTGTGTGACACAGCAGGCAGTGGTAAATAGCAGAAATTATTGTTAATATTATTACTATTATTGTGATAGATGTCTGTTTCCCTAATTAGATTGTGAATTCCTTAAGGACCTGGCATGTGGGTGGCATGCAATGACATTTGTCTAATGAGGAGTATTTGGAGTAGGAATATAGAAGCCATGAGTATTAAATTTTCAGGGAAATGGTACTGATTTACATCCATCTCAGGATGAAATTTTAGGCTCAAACTAGTCAAAGTAATTTTTGTAAGAAATGTAAAATTTTTTAAAAGTTATTTTATTTATTTTTTACAGAGAGGAAGGGAGAGGGAGAGAGAGTTAGAAACATCGATGAGAGAGAAACATTGATCAGCTGCCTCCTTCACGCCCCACACTGGGTATGTGCCTGCAACCAAGGTACATGCCCTGGACCAGAATTGAACCTGGGACCCTTCAGTCCGCAGGCCGACACTCTATCCACTGAGCCAAACCAGTTAGGGCAGAAATGTAAAATTCTTTACGTGGGTTAAAAATTAAGCTATAGGGTGGGAACAGCTGGGGAGAAGTCAATGGGGGCAGGAGGGGGGAGGAGACATATTAAACAATAAAGAATTTTTAAAAATAAGCTGTATGAGTAAAAGTGGGGAAAGCCTAATTTGCCAGTTTATATGGAAAAGGAGCTCAAACCTGTTATATGATATTGTCAGTCATCTAAAAGAATTAAATTTTTGCAGTGGATTGTAATTTGTACATGAGTATGATTGGAAAGATGGGAGTTGAAGGAACACAGTGCTAGGAGATTGTCCCCATGCTGCTGTCAGAAGAGCTTGTCCCTGTTACAGTGAAATCTTGTAGTCAGCCCAGCCAAGACTTTCTTTGCTCGAACAGAAAACCCGTTCCCTGAGTAAGCACTTTAAACTGTTTTCACCATGACACAGGGATGAAGTTCAGAGGCATGGTCCTCTGTCATAGAGGCACCTGCAGCGATGTCCTTTCTGGTCCAGGAGCTCTGCCTCCATCTCTTTCCCCCCTCCCTCCAAGACTGCATATCACAATGAAAGTAAGCAACGGTGACGTTATTATAGTGATAACCTGGATCTGCTCCTAGTTGTATATTCTAAACAGTCAATCAGTTCTCTAAACTTCAAAACTTTAATTATTAGTGGTAAGAAATTACTATATTCCACACAACTGACATCTTGATCGAGAACCAAGATGTGTACAGTGGTATATTTTAGTTGTAGGAAGAAGAGATATTTTGGAATCGCACCAATAGTGATTCATATGCAGTTTAGTCACTGCCATGTGATCCTGAGCTAGTTGCTTAATATCTTTAACTTTAATCTGAAAAGTAGGCTACTTTATACGTTGCTGTCAGAACTATAATTAATTATGTAAAATGCCCAGCAAAGTACCTGTCTCCTAAATATCTTTAAATGTGTGTGTGTGTGTGTGTGTGTGTATTTTTTTTTTCCAGAGAGGAAGGGAGAGAGAGAGAGAGATAGAAACATCAATGATGAGAGAGAATCATTGATGGGCTGCTTCCTGCACGCCCCCCACTGAGGATCGAGCCCACAACCTGGGCATGTACCCTGACCAGACTGAACCATGACTTCCTGGTTCATAGGTTGACCCTCGGCCACTGAGCCATGCTGGGTGGGCTCTTCTAAATATCTTTCAAATCTGTATACATATTTCTCCCACCATCCCCATCTCACCCCAACTGCATCCCTGTTTTAAGCCACTAGTATCTATGTTCTGGATTATAATAGCAACCTTCTAACTAGTGTTTTGTTCCCAGTCTTACTTGCCCTGTTTTGTTCAGAGCAAAGGATATTCTGAAAGGTTGACTTGAACCCTTAACAGGTATGTCCCTGGTATGGAGGCAGATATGTAGCTGCCATTTATGAGTGCCTGTCACATGATGGGCTGGTCTAGCATTTGATGCATTATGTCATTTAATCCTCACAATGAGCCTGTGGAGTGGTTTCATCGTTTACCTTTTAAAAACTGGAGGTTGGAGAGAGTTTGAGTGACTGGCCATGATCACTTTTCTAGGATCATGGAATGTGCTTGTGTCCAGGTTGATGTGGTTCCTATTTCAGACTGCCTCTGCATCGGTATCGGATCCTGGTGCAGTTAAACACCCAAATCCTATCACTAACTTCCTGTGCTAATTCTGGGCTTACTGTACAGTCTCCTAGGAATTTGACTTTGCACATCACTTGGCTACAGGGAGATGATGATGGAAGCAAATATCTGATCATGTTAATAAACAGGCACTCTAGTTTTATGCTTCAGTTTTTATGACATGGAGGACATGCAGAAGCCTGCCTGCGTTTCCTCAGTTCTGAGAGGGTTGAGTTCCAGGATCAGCGAGGCTGAGGGCCAGATTCTGGACTTTGATAAATTTGCCAAGGGCAATACCACCTGGTGGGAGTTTCCTGGCAGCCAGCCTGCTGCTCCACGCTACAACTTTCTGATGCCTACAATTAACCTTGATGGCAGTGATGAAGAATCTTTTATCTGGGTTGAAACGTGACTGCTTTTATAGACTTTTAGATAATAACAAGAGATGAAGACCCTCTACACTGGGTTTCCTGAGACTTTGGCTGGACCTTGTGAATGGCTGCTCAATGTTTTCTCAAGCATTCAATCAACAAACATGCTTTGAGCTCTGTAACAAGGGGGAATACAAAGAAATGTAGTATTTTTAAGATTTTTACAGTGAAATGGTGAGCATTAGACATATAAAAAGAAATGACCAACTATTACATGCCGGGTTACAGTACTTTCACATAATAAGCATTCTGTGAATCAGATGGGCTTAAGTGACTGCTATGATGTGTGACTGGGGCTTATGTGGAAGCTCAGTAAATACTTGCTGAATGATTATTGAGTGTTGACCTCCCGGTATCAACTCTTTCATAGGCAGTTTCCACTCCTTATCTCTAGCTCTGACCTCCCTAAGGAACTGCAGACTTGGGTTATCTAACAACACACTGGACAGCTACATCCCAATGAATATCCCATCAGCATCTCAATCACAACGTATCAAAATTGATTTTATTAACTTTCCATTTTTGGAGAGGCAATATCACCTCGAGGTTAAGAGCATGGAGTCTGGGATATTAGCTTGAATTGCAGCTCCCATACTTAATGGCTGAATGACCTTGGGAAAGTCTCTAACTCCTGTTTCCTTGTGTGAGGGAACATAAGGTGCTTTGATTTAATGAGATAATGGACACAAACCATTTAACACAGTTCCTGCACATAGTCGGTAATCATTAAATGTTAGCTGTTGTCATAATTTCCCGCACACTTCCTTTTTTCCTTGTTTAGTAATGGTATTATTATTCTTTCCAACCCTCTCCTTCACCCCATCTCATCTAATTAGTTACCAAAAACCACATGTTCTACCTTTTATTATCTTTCAGGTTATGAGTCATTCAACATACACTTATTCAACATCTGCTAAATGCTAAACACATTGCTAGGCACGGATGACACAGAGATGAATATTTCCCACTCTCTGTGTTTGTGGAGGCAGATACACACATAGCTGCAGCCTTCAGATGGTCCACATAATGGAAATGCACAAAGTGTTTTCCAAAGAGCCTGGAAGAGATATCCCTTCCTCCTTTCGCTGCTCTCGCTTAAGCCTGTATCATCTCTTACTGCAACTGTTGGAGGAGTTTTTCTCTTTTTATTGATTTTGAAAAATGTATAGCTAAAGCAGAAATACATGCTCATTGTAAAAAAAAAAAAGACAGAATTTAATTACAAAATAAGAGTCTTTTTTACTCTACTTCTTTAATTCTATCCACTCCACGAAGGTGAATACTGTTTATAGCTGGGATATACCCTCCCAGACTTTTTCCCTTTTATACATGTGTACATTTATGCAGATTAAAATACAGTTTTTTACACAAATCTGATCATACCGTAAACATGCTTCTTGCTTTTTTTCACTTAACAATATATCTTTATAACTTTTAAATAATGTATGTTTACAATGTTTCCATGTCAATACATAATAGAATCACCTTAGTCTTTTAATCCCTAAAAGCTATTCTATATTTTGTAACTACCATAATTTATTTAGTTATTCCCCTATTAGAAGCCTTGTAGTTGCTCCCAGTTTTTCACTTTACAAGCAATGCTGCAGTGAATTTTTTGCACGTTTTTATGGACATAGGAAATTATTTCTGCAAGCAGGTTTCTGGGTGTGGAAGCGCTGGTTTAAATAATGTGAGAATTTAGATTGTTGCTAGAGCGTGCTCAGTTACCCTCCGAAAAGACTACCCATTGCCCTCCCATGTAACAGTGAGCAAGAACCCCCACTTCCCCACATCTCTCCAACATCAGATATTATCCGTCTTCAATTTTTGCGAATCTAACGAGTAGAAAAAAGCTATATTAATCTTTTATAGATTTGTATTTCTGTGGTTACTACTAGTGACTCTGAGCACGCTTTCACACATGTATTGATCATTTGTATTTCTTCTGTGAATTGCCTGTCTACATTATTTGCCTATTTCTCTACGAGGTTGTTGTCTTTTCTTATTGATTTGAAGGCTTGCATCATTGCATTATGATATTAATTCCTTCTCTGTTATATATGTTACAAATATTCTTTCAAGTCTATTTCTTGTCTTTATTTACATTGTCCTACATCATACAAAAGGTTTTCTTATACAGTAAAATCTGTCAGTCTTTTCTATTATGGCCTCAGGCTTATTTTGGCTTAAAACAGTATTCTTACTCCCAGGAGATTTTATATAATCATTTTCCTTTCAGTACTTCCATAGTTTTATTGTCCAAGTTGGATCTTTAATATAATTTAAATGAATTTTTATCAATAATGTAAATTAGGTTATAAATTTAGTTTATGTCTGAGAGAATTTCTAGTTGTCCCAATACAATTAATAAAATAGTCTGCCTTTTCCCACTGCTTTGAAGTGTCAAGTTGTACATGGGTCTATTTCTGAATTCCACCCTGCTCCCTGGATTTTTGACGTCCATTTTGTGCCAACACCATGCTGTTTCAATTATTGTAGCATTATAGGATGGTTTTATATCAGATGGGACCTCAAAATACATGTTCTACCTTTTTATTACTTTCTTTCTTCTTTGTCACATTGTTTTTCTTTCTTAGAAGTTTTTTGACTGCTTTGGTACATTTCCTCTTCCAGGCAACTTTAGAATAAATTTTCCCAGTCCCATAAAATATTCTATAAGTATTTTGATTGGAATTTCATTAAATTTATAGTTTAATTTGAATCTCATCCAAGAACATGATCTACTCATTTATTTTTGTCTTCTCATATCTTTCAATAAAGTTTACAGTTTCTTCATATAAATCTTGGACACACTGGTGAGTTTAGTCATGTGTATTTTACAATTTACTTGCTATTATAAATATTTTCCATTACATATTTCTATTTGGTTGTAGTTGGTGTATAGAAAAAAAAGAGTGATTCTTTTGGTGATCTTTTCATCAAGCTTCTACTAAAATCTAATATTTTGAAGTTTTACAGTTAATTCTTAGATTTGCTAAGTTGAAAATTAAGTCACTTATAAATAGTGACCATTTTATGCTTGCCTTTGTAATATTCCTATTTTTCTTGTTGAACTGCTAGGAGCTCCAAAGCCATGTTTCATAGTTCAAATAATGGCAATGAAAGCAGTTATCTTTGCTGTGTTTCTGACTTTAATGGGAATAGTGAATGCTATCAAATTAATGAGTTTTTCTTCTAACACTGGTTTGCTAAGAGTCTTTACATTTTTGTTTATTTACTTAACTTGCTTCTTGAAACCAGGAGTGGACATTAAAATATATTACTTTTTAAAATCTCTTCGTGTAGTGATTATGAAGTTTTTCTCCTTTTTTAATGTAATAGATTACATTATTAGATTTCCTAACATAGAATTATCTCTTACATTTCTGGATGAATCTTACCTAGTCAAGAAAATTGTTTAAGAGCAATTAAGTTTAAGATGTTCGCATTGGTGTTCTATCTTTGTCAGTCTTTCATGTTGGAGTAATATTAGTTTAGTACAGTGGTTCTCAAACTTTTTGGGCTCAGGACCAATTTGCCCTCTTCAAAATTATTGAAGATTTTCAAAGAACTTTTGTTTATGTAAGTTTACTATCAATATTAGAAATTAAAATGGAGAAAAGTTTAAAACCCAAATGTGTGTGAGCACACATTTCATTAATTGCTAGAGCGATGACACTATCACATGGCATTTCAGTAGCTTCCAGAACATCACTGTGCACTGTGTAAAAGGATGAGAATGAAAAAGTCAAAACATCTTAGTACTGTTATCAAAACAGTTTTGACTTATGGACTCCAGAAAGAACCTCAGGGAACTTCAGTGATCCCTAGACCAACTTTGAGAACTTTTAGCCTAGCAAAGTGAGTTGTAAGTTTTCCATTTTTCCTGTGTACTAATAAAATAAATTATTTATGGCTTGAAGGTAGAACTCATCTGTAAATTATTTGGAACTGATGTTTTGGGAAATGGTATATCTTTGCCTACCATTTCTATTTCCCTATGGTTATTGGCCTACTCAGGTTCTATATTTCTTTTTAATTTGTGCATTTATATTTACCTAGAAAAATCATACAATTTTATATGTTTTTAATTATAAAGCTGCGCTTACATTACAGTTGTTAGATTTTTTTAATGTAAAAAAGTAAATTCTACTTTAATTCCCAGTATTGTTGGCCTGCTTTCTCTTTTATTCTCATTTGGGTTTACTAAAGGTATATCTATTTTATTACTGTGTGCTTTAAAGAACCGTTTTTTTGTTTTTGTTTTTGTATGACTAATCACATTTTCTATATTTTCTTTGTTTCTTCGTCTGTCTTTTAGTAATTCCTTTCTTTGATTTGAGGTGGGGTTTTTAAATTTTCGTTTGTTTGTTTTATTGCTTAAAGTATTACAAAGAGTTTTAAGTAAGTCTCCATTTTTTCCCCTTGACCTTCCCCCCTCCTCCCCTACCTCCCAGTGAGGTGGGGGGTTTTTTAAGTTGTATTTATTGAGGTATTATTTACCTGAAGTAAAAGTCATCCCTTACAGTGTACAGTCCTATGAAATTTTTTAAAAAATATATTTTTATTGATTTCAGAGGAAGGGAGAGGGAGAGGTAGAAACATCAATGATGAGTGAGAATCATTGATCGGCTGCCTCCTGCATGCCCCCTATTGGAGATCGAGCCTGCAACCTGGCTTGTGCCCTTGACCAGAATTGAATCCGGGACCCCTCAATCCTCAGACCGATGCTCTATCCACTGAGCCAAACCAGCTGGGGCAAGTTTTGACAAATATATACAATCACATAACCACTAGCACAGTCAGGATATAGAAGAGTCTACCACACTTAGAAATTCCTTTATTCCCTGTATCAACCTTTCCTTTGATCTTCAGTCTCTATCATCTTGTTTCTTATTTTATTTCTTTTTTTTCTCCTGACTATCATATGGATGTATCCCATCATATGGATGTATCCCATCATATGGATGGATGTATCAGTTTGTTTATCCATTCACCAACTGAAGGATATTTGAGTTGTTTCCAGTTTGGGGCAATTATAAATAAAACCACTAAAAACATTTGTGACTAGTTTTTTTTTTTTCTTTGTGGGTTTTGTTTTGTTTTGTTTTGTTTTTTGAGAACATAAATTTTTGTTTTTCTTGAGTAAATACCTAGGGGTGGAATTTCTCGATCATGTGGTAAATATATGTTTGACTTTATAAGAAATTGCCAAATTGTTTTCCTATCATTTTCTATTTGCTGAATTTCTGTTTGTTTTATTCTTTCATTTGCTTTTGTCAAATCTCTTTAGAATGTGAGTTTGGTCTCCTCGCACTGGTTCACCTTAGCGAGGGCACAGGGGGCACTACATGCCTCAATTATGAAATGCCAGGAAGGACACCTCAGGGACAAGGCTTGGAAAGTTGTTTTCCCAAGTGATACACCCATGGGGATCATAGAAGGGTGAGGAGGAAAATGGGAAAGACAAAAAGGAGAGCAAAAGAAGAGGAAGAAAGGAAATGAAAGCAAAGTGATAGGTAAAAGGGGAATGGTGAGTGCTAAGGTCATGATGTCCTGGTGGCAGCATGGGGACAGCAAGCCTTTGAGGGCCCTGGGGTCAGATGGGTGGTCCAGGAACCACAAATCCAGATCCTGAAAGCCTGTGGTTCCAGGTTCAAGTTGATTAGAGAGTTAGCCATTGTGGGCTTTGGAAAGGGGAATGTTCTGATTGCAGTTATTGTTGGGAGGAGATGGGTTTGGAAAAGTAGAGAAGCTGGAGATAATGGAGCTGGCGATGAGGCTGCTATCTATAAACATCTTGGGAGCTCATAGTGCTATCAAAGGAAAGAGAAATCTGTGGGATGGGAAATGTGATAGGGATTTGATATAGACTTGTTTAATTCCTTAAGAAGCTTCTTATTTTAAGTTGGTTGCAAGAAATAGATGTTTCATTAGAACTGCAAATGAATGAACTGGAGAGATTGGAAAACATGGAAAGATGAGTAAGTTGAGAAGGGGAAAAGAATCCTGAAAACTAATGTGATGGTCTGGGGTAAGGAAAGGAGTTGGCAACAGACAGGAGTCAGAGAGCTATGCATATAACACCAACTTTTTGGAATAAACAAGGAGACCTTGTGAAGATCAAGGATGATTTTCTGTGTTCTCCAGCTTTAGCACCAGCCATCTGTTCCTGGTTAACACCTGAGCTTATCTAGAGACACCCTGAGGCCTGACAGCCAGTTCTGAGAAAGGGGTATTATGAAGGGAGTTAAGTTTTGGGGGTGTGGGTGAGGGGTAGATGAAATGACTCTGAAGCCCTTTTTAGCCTTGGGATCTTGGCTGTCTAGTGAAGATATTGCTCAAGAATAAGAATAAGGACTCTCTTGACTTGGAGAAGGGCCCTAAGACTTTCCCTGGGGAAAGACAAGTTAAGGCTATTGAGTAGTTCAAGCCAATACAATTATGATGACTCTCTGGAGCTATTTTGTTTAGGAGAGAACAAAGCTCCTTTCCACTGCAGAATTTATGGAATTTCTTGTCCAACACTCTTGTAATGAGTATGGTTACTGCATGTCGTAGGAAAAGGAAAAACGGGTGTTAGGAAAAATGTCTTCTCTCAAATTGGATGATCTTTATTCATCACTTTAACGGTGCATTAAGTAGAACTTTAGGCCCCCTTACAAGAAAGGTCCTTCACCTGTCAGAGCACTGGATGAGCCCATGGAGTTGAGATCCTATCTAATCTAATAAAAGAGTAATATGCAAATTGACCCTCACTCTGTTACATCCACAAGCCACGCCCACCAACCAATCAGGAGCAAATATGCAAATTAATTCAACTAAGATGGCAGCGGCCCCAGGCAATGGAGGAAGCCAGGGCCCTATGGGCCCGGAGCTCTACTCAAGGCTACGAAGTTTCAATTATAGAAGATAAACCCCAGATACTTGCCGGGCAGGGACCTTGGGTTGCCAGGCTTCGAGTGGGGTGGGGGTTGGGGAAGTGGAAGGGAACCAAGGCAACAAAGTTTCAATTATAGAAGTTGAATAAATCCAAGATACCTGCTTCCAGCTAGGCACCCCAATAGGGACCCGAACCCTGAAGGGGTTGTGGGCAGCCTGAAACAGCCCTCCTCCCCTCACCCAGGCTAGCCAGGCTTGCCAGCAGGTAGACATCCCCCGAGGGGTCCCAAACTGCAAGAAGGCACAGACTGGGCTGAGGGACCCCCCCTCACCGAGTGCACAAATTTTTGTGCACCGGGCCTCTAGTGTAAGAAAATAATTACAGTGTAGTGTGAGAAATGACATCATAAAGTTGCGTTATTTAGGTAGTATTTATTAGGAACCTGATCAGTCCTGGGTGCTGCTTTAAGCATTGGGGATACAGCAGTAAATAAAATGAACCAAAGTCCTTCCCACAAGAACTTTTTAGATTTTGCTGGGAGTGCATGGGACCAAGGAAGGTTTAGGAGAGGCGTGACACTTACCACACACCCTTCAGTTCGCTACAGGACAGCCAAAAAGATTTTTTTAAATCACAGACCTGGAAACTTTCATTCCCTTGCTTTGTCTCCCCAGTGGCTCCTCTTTGTTTTTCTGATCTGCACAGTGTGGCCTTAGGGCCCCAGGAATCTGGCTCATCCTCCTGCAGTCTCTCTCAGGCTTACAGTCCTACCACCTTGGCCTTCTTTCGGGTGTCTCAAACATGACACCCTCCTCCTGACTCAGAGCCTTGGCAGCTGCCGTTCCCTTGCCCCTACCTACTCTCTCCTCTAACCCACTTGGCCCAGTTAATCCCACTTATCCTTCCCATCTGAGCTTCAAAAGTTAATTCTTCAATTTTTTTTCAGACCATTTTCCTTTTCCTGCAAGCCACATGTATTCTCACACCAACCTGTGCCTCCCCTCCTTTCCCCACTTCCTCTTCTCTCTTCCTTCTCTCAAACGTTAAACAAACAAATGCAAAAATAAATAGAAAATGGTGAATTGTAATAAATGCTTTGAAGGAAAAGAACAACTTATAGCAGTTCAATAAGGACATATATTTATGTATTGTATATACAAGTTTATTATCACACAAATGGATGTCCAGAATTATTTGTTGAATAAATGAATGAAGAATAATTGTAAGTAAAGTTTCTCCAACCAGAGGAGGTAATAAAGAGAATCCCAGGCAAAGAAAATGAAGTGCAAAAATACAGAAACAAGGATGGGCATGCAGTAATTGGTAAATGACTAGAAGTATGGGTAAATGAACTAGCTGAAGATAAGATCATAAAGGTAAGCAAGATCCTGTTTGTAACTTTGGATTTTTTTCCAGTTGGGAGTGAGTAGGTGGTGGAAATCAAAGGTGTTTTCTTTTTAATTGAATTTTTTTGGGTGACATTGGTTAATAAAATTATGTAGATTTCAAGGGTACAGTTCTATAATAAATCATATATATATAGTATCTGTGTGTTCACCACTCCAAGTTAAGTTTCCTTCCACCACCATTTATCCCCTCTTTACCCTCTCCTACCTCCCCCACCATCCTTTTGGAAATTAAAGATTTTTAAGCAAGAGAGTGTTACATTCAGATCTGTGTTTTAGGTAGATAATGTGTTCTTCATTTATTGTATTCCATCTCTGAAATTTTAGATTTTAAAGCACAGAAAGTCATCATTCAGAGCATTGCTGCTAGGTTGATTAATCAAAGTCAGTTAAAATGGGAAATCATAAGTATTACATATATATTCCAATATTTTATTCTAACTTACAACATACAAGTACACTACCACTTGCTAATCTTCAGGACCAAGGTCTTTCCTTAAGTGTGGAGTCCTTGATTCTTGAACAACCACATCCATATTGAATTGTCCATGGATTTCAGCTTCAGCTTCTTTAAAGTAAAACAAGAAGCATAAATATTTCTTGTTAAGTAAACACAGCACAGATTCCATTATTGTGATTTTTTTAAAGGTTTTTTCTCATATGATAGCATAGTGGTTAGCAACACAATCTCTCAACAGACCACCTGGGTTTATCTCCTAGATGTACCACTTCCTAATCTGGGCAAGTTGTTTAGCTTTTTTGTGCCTCAGTTTTCTCAATATTCACTTCAGAGATTATTGTGAGAATCAAGTAGGTATTTTATATAAAGGCTTAATATAGTTCCTGATACAAATAAAAATCCAGTGTATGTTAACTATTTTCTGGTTGTCTCACCCAGTTCAACAGCATCTCATAAATTTACCCCCATTGAGACTTTGCAAAGCATTTGGTTTAGTGTTCTTAGAAATAACAATTTTCTTTCTTTTTATATCATGGGTTTACATGTTATTTAATTAAATTATGTTAATATAGTAACTACTACCATAGGCAGATACAAATTTTGGAACAATCACAATGACTCACCCTCATATGGTGGAAGTAGATGTGGATGTGGGAGAGAGTAGCCTAGGCAGGAACATTCAGGGTGCTATGGCCATTAGTGTGTGAACCCAGTGGGTCAGTTAAGAGAGCACCTACTCCTGGATGACAGCCTTTATCCTTCCAGGGTCTTCTCTTACTATAGCTATGTTTTCATCTCACCAACTTCCTAGACCCAGGCCAGACCTTTAATCTTTAAAGCACCAAAAGGAAAATGTTCCCTATGGAATTTAAAATACAAACAATACTAACTTGTAAAATTAAGTGTAAGGAAGTCCAATAAAGTTCTGACTTTTCCCCTGGTAATGATTTCAGTGCTTTTTTTAAAATTTAAAATTCTTTCCCTAAAAATGTTGTAGGGGTTCCCTTTGCTTTGCTGGTGTCCTGAGAATGTGTTTATCTATTGGATAATCTAGTATTCTCTTTGACTCTTCCATTTTTTCTTTCCAATTTCTCAACTTCCTCCTGTAATCACTTCCCTCCCTATAGAGCCTAGATCCCCTGATCCATCATTTTTTAAAGCTCTCTTGTCAATATCTTCTATTCCATTTCCTTATATACTTGTCCTTACACAGATCCCATTCAATGCCCCCCCTCCCAAAACATTGGATATATTGAATTTTTTCCTTCCAGATAGCACTGTCCAATAAGCAATTAAGCATAGAAATCTGGAACCCAAGAAAGAGAGTACAAGTAGATAAAGAGTTTTGGAAATCTTTAACAAATAAGTGGGATTTGACCCCATGCTATAGGGGGTCACATCACCAAAAAAAGGGAATGTTTAATGGAAAGAGCAAGGCTGAGCTAAGAACCCTGGGGGACATCATTGTGTAAGGCATGGGGGGGAGGGAGGCAAACAGGAGCTTCCAATTAAATAAGGAATCTCTACATGCAGGGGAGCCTGAATCTAAGGAAAGAGGGCTTCAAGGTGTGGTTACCAGTGTCACATAAATAAGAGGTGAACTTAAGATTGGACAGTGCCCTGCACCTAGCTGGTACTCACTGCACATTTGACTGACTAATTAGGACTGAACTAATTAGTTTGCCGTTGGTGATCTTGGTGCTAGCTTGGGTTTCCCTAGAAGCAGACCCTGAGACAATTAGTTTATTTGAAAGATAAAGGAATACTGAGAGGTAGTGAAACAGGGCTGGGGACAGCCAATAACTGATAAGTTATCAAGCCAGCAACCACTGTGGGCAATTCAAGTTTAGTCTCATTGGGAAAGCTCTGGAAGTGGGTGCAGAACACTCAGCTCATAGTTACCACTCTCAAGGGGTGAGGGAGCTGGGGTGCGTATGTACTGACTGCTGCAGGTTATTGGCTGCTCTTAGGGAGCATTAATTCACTGGCATTTCCAGCCTGCTGCTTGGCAGCAAAGCAGACTCTGGTTATACAAGGAAGCAAATGAATGCAGGTACTGGCAGTTGGAAGTCTGGTGTGCACTCAAGTGCTAAGGCCAAGAATACGGACAGGGCAGTAACAGCACCTGTAACTCTTGGTATCTGCAGTTTGAGTGGCAGAAGATTAGACTTGTGGATTGGTAGTAATATGGAGGTGAGAAGTAGAGATGATGAGTGTATTTCAAGATGTGTAACCAAAAAAAGAAGATAAAAGCTACGTCAATAGGTTGCCTCAGTGGAGGGCAGGAAGGGAGGGCAGGATGAAAGGGAGATCAGAACCTCCCAGTGATGTTCATTGAGGAAACTCACAACATTTTCACATTTTTAGTGAGGGTGAGAAGTCGCACTTCAGGGTCCTTCTTCAATTCCCTTGGACGAGCATCTGCTGGGCTTTAGGACCTAGGTTCCCTGCTGAGCAAGCCCTGCTGAGCTAGCCTTTTCTAGCCTCAAGGTCCCAGCATTTCTGATTCTAGAGCCAGAGGACTGGACTTACTGTAGGTGCTGAACAGTCAGGGCAGGCATAGAGCCTAGTGCCCAGGCTCTGAGCTTCTGGGGAACCACACGGTCAGAGAAGAGCTGCTCCTGAAGACCCTTCCACTGAGTGGCTCCTTGCTTTCCAGGACTTCATGTCAGCAAATCATAATCTGTTTGATTGAGGCATAACAGGCATACCCTCAAAAGAAACATTCCTGTGACATTCATCTAAAGGATGGCTCTTAATTGATCAATGTCTATCTCATAACTAAAGCATGAGCTCATGGACTCAGGACTGTTGTGTTCCTAGGGTCTGCCACATAGTCACTATTTAATCAATATTTGCTTAGTGGCGGGGGGGGGGGGGGGGGGGGGGGGGGGGGGGGGGGGGGGGGGGGGGGGGGGGGGGGGGGGGGGGGGGGGGGGGGGAGGAGGGGAGGGATTAGTAATGCTGGCTGTTGATGGTGCCTAAACCAAGATTTTGGTTCCCCTAGAAGTGAATTTTCTATGAAGCTAATGAAATTTAAACTTGAGGACCCCTTACTTGCATGGCCTCCTTTCAAGACCTTGACATTTCCTTAGCAATATTTTTACATGGTCACATTTTTTAAATTTGCAGAATTAAAATACCTTAATCAGAATTGAATAAGACCACTGTTTTCACTCTGACTTTGTACTTCTCCTGTGGAGTGACTTTGGAGTAGGTGCTTTGGGGACCTGGATAAGGGAAGTTGAGTTGGGGATATATTGAGTTTATTTGGGTTTGATAGGATCTCTTTATGTAGTTCACAGCCTATTCTGTGCAGAGTTCGCTTACTACTGGCTATTAGGAATACTGCTTCTGCCCACTGTGCTAACTCACTGGGTCTCAGATAAGAAGGTGAGTGGCCAGAGCTTGTAGAAGACGCGAATGTGCCTTTTGACATCCTGCAATGGGGAGAAACAAGGCTTAAAATGTACGGTCCAGAAGCTGGTCATCATATATGTAAAAATTATAAGTGGAAATTTTGGTTCTTATTAATACCTGGCCAAAATAGAACCTCTCATCTATCAGTAATATACTTATTAATGCCCTGAATACAATGATAAATGTATCGTATATTTTTTCTTTTTTTAATTGAAATCACATGAGAGAGTTTATTAAAATTTCTGTTTATAGGGCATAAACCTGTAGCAATGCTACTAATAATGAGTGCATTCTTATGTGAAGCTATATATTTTATACAGCCCCAAAATATTGACATTGCCAAAGGTAACATAAAAATCTTAATGTGCCACTATAACTAGGACATCAATAATAAAATTGTAAAAGAGTGTCAATAAAGTCCAGAACTATTCAGGAAAATTTGAAATGCCCTGAAATCTTACAACTTTAATCTTACAAAGAAACTTGATGGATGCTTCCCCTAATGTCACAATAATCCTCAAAAAATTATATAACAACTAATAGGGAGTTTTAAAGCTGAAAAACTTTTCTGAATCATCCATTATAAACAAAGTTTTATAAACAATGATAGAAAAATTTAGAAGATATTTCTATCTTCTTTATAGAAAATGATACTTAGAAATGGTTGTTCATATAAAGAGGCAGTCAAAGAGCCTGCAGCTCAAAAATTATAGGAAATAAGCACTTATGAGTATATCACAGAATTACATTTTAAATTGTGTTATTAAAAATTTTGGCAATGGTTGTGGCTTGCCTCGACTTTTAAAATGTTATAATTTGTTGTGCTATCATTTGTTATTCTAAATAAGTACTCACTTTTGAAACTAACTTTATATTTGTAATTTTGTTGGTTTAAGAGGATCCTCAAAGTTGTATATGCTATGCTTCAGATGCCACAAAACCTGGATCTGGCCCTATATTCTTTTTTTCTTCCTAGCTTTAGGTTGGTTTTGCATATAAATCAATATCTTTAGAGTCTCAACTATAGATGATTGGTGTATGAATAGTTTCTTTGTAGATATTTTAAATGGCTTCCTTTTCTGATTTATAGAATAAGTTGTGTTTCTAGAATTCACCAGGAGCTGAGGACCACCCCCTTCTGATGGAGTTTGAGTCTTTTACTGAGCCTCAGACTTCTTTTTCCTTTGCCATTTGGCTAGCTCTAGCATAGAGGCAGAGTTGAATGGAATATGGGGAAGAGGGCCATGTTCCTGCTGAATTCTAATTTGATGCATTTTTTGGAGTGCCTCCTACATGGCCTCAGTTTGTATATCTCGCCAACAAATAGGGCAGAAATGCAAAAGGGAAAGGCACATGGTGACCAGTTGAATAAAGTGGGGATATTTAGCCTAAAGAAGAATAATCTCTGTTGGAGACTTCTGTTAGCAGCTCTTACCACAACAGTATTGCATACTAAACCTACCCAAAGCTCAGTGCCATAAGGTGGTGAGTCTTTATTTCTTGAAGGCACAGATGCACGGAGCAGCTGATGTAGGCTGAGTTCAGCCAGGCGCGGCTCCAAGCTGTGGGTTAGGTCCAGGGCTGCTCCGTGTCCTTTATCCTCCTTGAATCTGCAGCTACCAACGACCTGTTCCTCTCACGGTGAAAGGCAGAGCCCAAGAAGCCAAGGACAACTTTGCAGACATGGGAAGCCTCTGCTTGCACTGTGTCTGCTAACATTCCTTGGGATGAAGTATGTCAGTGGCCAGAGCAGGGCAGGAAAAGCATTCTGCCTGCTTTGGAGACAAGTCATGTGGGCATGGTGACATCCGTTGAGCAAGGAAGATGGAGGTGTAGAGATGGAGGGAGTGAACATTTGATGAACAATCATCGGATATGCCACAGAAACTGCTAGGTCAGAGGAAGATTTCCTCGCCTCAATCCTGACAGTCTATCCTAATTCCTTATTTTTACCAAAATCCTTGCTTACTAATGTTGCCTCATTGAATCTAGAATCTGATTCTTCTTCATTCTCAGTGAATTCCTTGCCTAGCTTGCTGCTACAGCCAGCTGACGGCTCTCCTTGTCTCTGGTCTGGACCTTTCCCAATTCATCATCCACCGAGCCGCCAGCTATTATTAGCATCTCATCAGCATTAGCATTATTGTTATGTATTTGGCATTATACTTACTGGCTTATGTGCCTCACTCCTTCATTTTCCTGAGAGCTTCTGGATGGCAAGAACTGTGTTTTATTTATCTCTGAATCTCCAGCATCCTGCACTGGGCCTGACACATAGTAAAACTTCCATAAGTAAATATGGAAAGAAGGAAGATGGGATTCCAATTTAAGTCTGGATGGCCCTAAAGCCTAAACTCTTTCTACTCCACAGTTTAGCCTTAGTCACAGATGTGTTGCTGATAAAAAGGATAATGCTGAAACCTTCCCACTGCAGTACCAGTGGAAAAGCAGGCTGCTAGATCTAGATTAACGAAAGATCTTTCTCTCATAATCCCAATAAATCCTTCCTAATCCTAATTCTTTTAAAGTGAAAAGGTCTAGAAGCCATAGAACTTTTTAAATGCCTATAAGCACTTTAAATATGTAAAAAGATGCTCAACTTTACTCGTAGAGAAAGTCATAGACTATTTTTTACCTATTGGGTTGGCAGAGACCAGAAAGGTTTTTAACATTGTGCTTGTGAAGGATGAGGAAAGGAGCATCCATATATTTTGCTGATGGCGCAATTTAGTTCACCCTCCGTGGAGGGCAATTTGGCAATTTCTATACGCTCTTTGTATTCTGGGAGGTTTCCAGAATACCTTGTAAGTGAAAGGCAAGATACAGACATAGACTCTACTGTACCTTTCGTGTGTGCTGGGCAAAGAAAAGCAGATACACAAATATGGCGTCACCGCTCAGCCTGGCTCTGGAAAGATATATAAGAAACTGTTAATAGCACTTGTCTTTGGGAGGGAAATTGAGCTGGAGCACAAGAATGAGAGGAAGATTTATTTTTCGTTGTGTATTCTTTGTATCTCTTAAGTTTTGTTCCATATAGAATTGCTTAGACGACAGAAACAATATCAGAAGATCAACAAACTGGAAAACATATTTGTTAATCTACAGAGTTTATAAATCAGTTAAGTTATGACAGATGGAGAAGTAGTAGGTCAAGGATATAAGCACTAGTTTAGAAAGAAGTACAAATGGCCAGTTAAGTATATGGAAAAATGGGCTTAAGTCATAGAAAAATCAGAGAAGAATTGAGCTCTAGTATTAGAATTGTTTAAGAAGAGATGAAGTGACCAATTATTAAGGGATTGTTATGGGGTTTCTTTCAAGCATCTAACAAAGGAAAGATTTCTACCATCTGAAGGAACTAATTTTTTCCCAATCTTTAGGGTCATTAATTCCTATGGTAGTCGATGGAGGAGTGTTGACAAGACCTGGGGAAAGAAGGTCAAGGGAAATAAGGAAAGTTCACTTAGGAAGCACAAAATCTCAGAAATGGCAGGGATTTTTCAAACTTTCCACCTAATACATCGTCTCTTGGGACACAGTCCCAGATTTGCCACCTAATAACACTGAGCAAGTTTATTACCATATCATTCATTCATTCAATAAATATGATTGAGTTCCTTCTCTGTATCTGGCACAGCCCCTGACATGGAGAGAGACATTAATCAAATATTTATTCAAACAAATGTGAAATTGCAACTGTGGTAGACTATGAGAGCCTAAGGGTATGATATAAAAATAGAGCTGATAAGGATGAATAGGAGCTTAACTAGACAAGAAGGAAGCACACTGGGCCTGTGCTAAACAGCATGTTTAAAGGCCCTTTCAGGAGGGCTCATGCAATGGACAAGATCAGAGATGGGATGGATGTGTGATATGAGGCAAGGCTGAGGAGAAAGGAGTCTGACCTTAAAGAGTTTAATCATAACCCTAAGAGCAATGGAAAGCCTTCTGAGGGTTTGGGGACGGAGAGGAGGAGGACCAGTACTTTGATCAGATTTACATTTTGAAACTATCATTCTGGCTGCCGAGTGGAGAGTGGAATGGAAGGAGGCGAGAGCAGATGTGCATAGGTGAGTACCATAGACAAAAGAAGATGGTTGCTATTGGAGGTGGAATAATATGGCCAAATGTGAAAGAGGTTTAGGGAGTAAAATGGACAAGACCTAATGATGACTTAGATCTGAAGAGTGACAGAGAGGAAGGAATATGTCAATGATATTTACTAACTGGATAGATGATGGTGCCACTCATTGAAACAGAAAACAGTAGGAGAGAACTGAGTTTAGGAAGAAACTGGAGTTCAGTGTAGAACATGCCAAATATGAGATGCTTTTAAGAGGACAAATCAGTTGGCAACATTTAATTGTGGAGTGTCTACTATGCAGCTGGCAGTGGGATATACAGGTTTCTTATTTGTCATTCAGGGGAGAAAAGGGATAAACACAATTCTCCCTTCTTTGAGACCTTTGCAGTTTTACTATTCTGTTGTCTGTTCCTTCTTTCTTCTGTCATTTGTCTATTTTCTGACTCTTCACTCCTCATTTATTGGATGGAATATTTCAGTATCTTACATTTATAGTTTCTTGGCTTATTAGTTTCTAAAGACCTTGATCACCATTTCACTTCCCTATCTGGTCCCAAGGCCAAACCGTGAACCTTATCACTCAGAGCTCATCCACCTTAAACTGCTCTTACCACCTCTATACCCTTCAGCTTTCCCATTTTTCCTGTGTCCTTGTTCTCCTTTGTGTATTGGCCTTTTTTTTTTTCTTCCCAATATTTCCAAATCTCCAAGAAGGATTTCCTCCCTATCATGGCCTGACACATAGCAGACATTCAATAAATATTTGTGGAGAGAATGATTGTCTCCGCTTCCTTAGATCCCATTCATTTCCAAACCTTTGTAGTCCAGGGTCTACGTTCATCCCTGCGCCTTTAGGCCAATAAGGCTTCCTAACTACCAAACCCAATGGATACTTCAGCCTTTATTTTACCAGACCTCACTTGGGTGTTATTGACAGTGTTGCCTTCCTTTCAAACTCTGTATTTCCTTGAATTCTGTGTTTTCTGCCTCTTACTACTTTCTCTTTGTCTTTTTTATGAATCCTAACCCTCAAAGATTGTCTTCAGCTTTCTTTACTCATTTACACATTTTCCCCTATATAATCCCAGCCTCTCTTTATGTTGTTAATCCCAAAATATCTATTTCCAGTTTAGATCTCGGTATCAAACTGCAAAAAGGTGTCTCCAACTGCTAATTGGACAGTCCCACCAGGCACCTACTGGGTATTCATTAAATATTGCCTGAATGAATGAAGCCCCTGTAAGCACCTCACAGTTATCATGTCCATCTTTTCCTCCCAACACACTCCTCCTCTTTTTCATATATATATATACTAGGGGCCCGGTGCACAAAAGTTTGTGCACTCGGGGTGGAGGGAGTCCCTCAGCCCGGCCTGTGCCCTCTCACAGTCTGGGACCCCTCAGTGGATGTCCTATGATGGCCCCAGTCTGCCAGGCGCCTTTTGTGTGTGTGTGTGTGTGTGTGTGTGTGTGTGGCCACTGGGGACCTGCCCCCAGCCGCATCTGAGGCTCGGAGCAGTCCTCCTGTGTGTGT
>PVJC01028481.1:0-22491 GCA_004026665.1 Murina feae
GCACAACACACACCACACACACCACACCCACACACATCATACACACATGCACACCACACACACCACACCCACATACACACCACACACACACCACACACACCATACACACATGCACACTACACACACCACACCCACCCACACACCACCACACACACACGCACACCACACACACACCACACACACCATACACACACCACACACACACACACACACACACACACACACACGAACAAAAGGACAAATACAAACTCTTGAGGTTGAATGGGGTAGCAGTAGGATGGGCTTTTAGATAATGGTTGTATCAGTCAACTGTGACCACAAAAATGCTGTACTCCTCTAAAACCCAGTTCCTTAAAACTAATCACTTAATCCTCTTCCTAGTCTGTGAGCTCGCCAGGGTGACCCTGTTCTACCCTGCAGTTTTGCAAGACAGCTTGTTTGGCTCTGATCCATGTGTTACCTCATTTGGAGACCATACAGGGAGAGGTCTTGGGCAGTGGAAGAAGAGAAAGAGGGCAAGCCCTATCAGCCAACACCTTGCCAGTCTTTGTTTCCCATATGTTTGCTAACATCCCATTGCTAAAGCAAACCTCACAACCAAAGTCATGGTCAAATGTGGGCAGGTAAATTTCACCCATTGTGGAGGAGGCCGGGGATGGGTGTGTGCTGCACAGGAATCAGACTACAGTCTTCATTGAAGATCTCTGAGAACAAAGGTGTCATGTTTGAAAAAAAGCTTGAAGCCCAGTGCACTTGCAATATACAGACAGGGGAGAATGGTGGGATATGACTGCAGAGAGGGAGGCAAGACCGACTCGGGAGAATATAGGCCTCAGTCAGGAATTTTCTCTAAATATAACAGGAAACCATTTTAGAGGGTTTTAAGCAGAGAGTAATAAGCATGCATTTACATTTAAAAAATACTTCTCTTTCTACTGTGTGGTGACCACATCAAAATGGATCAAGACTGTTGGTAGGGACACTGTCCCAGTGGCTCTTGCTGTAGCTCAGGGAACAATGATGGCTTGTACCTGGGTGATGCTAATGAAATGAGAAAAATTCTTAGATGTGGAGTATATGTTAATATGTTAATAACATATGTATATGTTAACCCTGCACTCCTGAGGGTTTTCATAGCTTAGAAGTGGTAGTTGAGGAGAGGAAATAAAAAAGTAAATGGCTTCTAGTTTTTGAATTTGTACAACTCAGTAAGTAATGGTTTTAATTGATAAAACGGAGAACACTAGATTAGGGGGGCATTTTTGGAAAGGTGTTTGGAGGAATCAAATGATTTATTTTAGATAGTAAGTTTGCCTAATGATCCTTCAAGTACAGAGGCTGAGCATGTGATTGTTATGCAATTTGGGTAGTCGGAGAAGCAAATTGGGAGGTGGCTAGGGAATAGATAACATTCAAAGCCAGGGAACTTATCAGGATCACTGGGGAACTAATCTACTAGTAAGTCAGGGAAAGAAGAGAAAACCACAAAGTGCTAATGATATAAACTACTGTGTTCTGAATTTAACATCTTATGTGTTCTTAAGATAATGGAAGTGTTTCTGTGAATCTGCTCCTGCTAGGTCAAGTGCATCTGTTTGATTTGCGTAGTAAAGAGGCTAGAGATATTTTCTTAGATTTTGTAACATAAATAAGGGGGGGTTCTTTCAATAAAAATTCATCTCATTGTATCATTGCACTTTAATTTGTAAAACTGAGAAGAGAAGAGGAAACTGTTAGGAACGTGGGTTTTTGTTTTGTTTTCCATGATGCTTTTATTTTAGTCTTAAAAAAAATGAGGTTTACATGGAAAATTACTTGAGCATTACACATAGTGGGTAGTAGTTTTGTAGACATCACTTTTTTTTTTTTTTTAAGAAAAACAAGATTCTAAGTGAGATCAGCAGTACCTACAACACGGAACATTTTCCCTTAAATACAGCAACTTGTTGCCATGTGAATCCCAGCCAAAGCTTGTGTTATAATTGGAGTTTAAGTGGCAAAAATGTTTTAACTACAGAAATCTATTATCAATTTTTCCAAGTTAATTGCCTATAAAGATGCAAAAGCAGAGACAGAGAGAGCCAGAGGGAAATGAGTGTGGTATTTATAGAGATTATGGGCAAAGCATGATTGCATATAGATTGGGAAATTGGATATTTGGTTTATATTTACCTAAGTCTCCAAGGTCTGGGTCGTATGAATTTCATGTGGAAGAGAGTATATGTGGGTGTGGTGTGTGCATGCATATAACTATCTGTACGTCTAGAAAATGGACTTTAATTGAACAGAAAAACCAATTGAGTTTACAAAGAGATTAAGATCATTGTTTGTTCAGATGAATCAGGGTTATGGTTCCAAACCAGAGATTCATTTAGAGGAATGGTATAAACCCACAGTTGAGCCTAAGCACTCAGCAGATGAATGCACATAATCCCAGGGCTCTGGTTTTAAAGTTGACTTTCCCAGTCAGGGGGGAGAAGAATGACTAGAGAAAGGGCAGAGAAAACTGACAGCTAAAAGCTGACATCAAATATTAAGATTAATGATAAAAGAGTCTTAAATAACTGAAATTAGAGACATGGCTGAAAGAAATGTTGCAAATAAAAACATGGAAAAATATGTTAGAAATTTAAAATAATCAGTATTTCAATTCAATTTAGTAACTACATATTGGACACTTAAGGATTGTAAGCCTTGGAAGAAGAGGATATACACGAATAAGTGGCAGTCCTTCGCTTCTAAAAGTCCACAGTTGTAGGGGAGGGAAAATAACTTTCTCTCTACCTTTCTAGATTCTTGTTTGAGACCCCTCTGATATATATATATATATAGACAGATTAACAAGAGAAAAACAAAGAGAAAGTTTGCTTTCTGCATTGGGAGATACCCAGAAAAATTGAGTAACTCTCCCAAATGGCCTAATCTACTGCCTTCACTACCATTTCCAGCTAAGAACAAAAAACGTTGAGGGGTGGGAGAAAGCCAGTTATGGGAGGGTTACCGAGAAAAGCACTGAACCAGGTTAAGGCTGTAATGCAGATTTGCCTTCTCCCCTGATAAAAGTTTCCAGAGATGCAGCCATCCTTTTCTTCCAGGTACAGAGAGGAAGACAGCCTTACAAAACTAGAAATGCTTAATTAACATAAACATGCCTTATTTGGTTTTCAGACTTCTGTGTGTGCCGTTTCTTAAAAGTAGCCAGCTCAAGAGACTCAATATGCCAAAGAGGCATATTTTGGGGTGGCAGGTTCTGCTTCTCTTCACAATCTACCTCAACTGAATGAGCATTTAGCAGACACTGGAAATAGTAGAAGTAGATGAGACTGCTCTCAGGATCCAGACTTAGACAGGTTTACTCGGGTTAGGCCGTAAAATAGAAGTGAGGGAGAAGGTGAGGAAGCAAGAGACAGGGACGTCAAAGGGATGATGGAGGGCGGATTCCAAATGGTCAAACCCCACTGGCTGCTTCAGTTTTAGGTAGGAAGCTATAAAGAGGTTGGAGAGACTGGGAATTTGTGAATGGGGTGAGGAGGCTTCTAAAGCAATAGGAAGGAATCACCTGGAACCAAAGAACCACTATTCCTCAAGTAGTTGCTGAGCTTTCCCATCTCCAAGTTAAAGACGTTTTCAGACCACTCTTTTCAATTGTCAGCACTCTAGGTACCTCTGTTCATTATTTTAAGTCAATAGCTAATCAATGCCTAATTAAGTCACAGTAGAAGCTCAGATATCTACCTATGGTAGAGAGGCTGCAATCTATATGCATCCAGATAAAACTATTTACCTAAACACATAGATAAAACCTAGAATTAGCCACTCCATGGTGACCTCAGACTGAAGGCCAATATATGTAGATTATCAAAGTGTAATGTTCAAGCTCTTTATGAGTTATTTAAAGAATTAAATAAAAGTTAGAAGGATTTTAGGCATAAAGTCTTTAAAATAAAAATAGTTTACTCATCTCCATAGAAAGGTGCCTAAAATCCTGCATTAATGACATAATTTGGGTGCTTCCTAGAATACATTCGGGTATGTTTTTATTGATTTTTAGACAAAGGGAGGGTAATAGGAACGTTGATGAGCCAGAAACAACATTAACAGCTGCCTCCTGCACGCCCCCTACTGGGGATTAAGCCTGAAACCTGGGCGTGTGCCCTGACCAGGAATTCAACCAGTAAGCTCTGGTGCAGGGGTTAACAACACTCATCGATTTAGCTACACTGGCAGGACCCCAGAATGCTTTTTGAAAGTATCTAAAGGTAATGTAACCTTCTAAAACAAATTATTTTTTTCTATAACTTGAAGGCATTGGTGTTGAAAAGGAAAAGAATAACAGATTTTTTAAAACTACAAAGTAGAGGCCACAAAAAGTTACCATCCTTTCCCCCCCCCCCAAAAAAAAAAACAGTGCACAGCATCTATTTGATTTTGAGTCATTTGACATTTCCCCATTTTTTTCAAATATATTCTTTATTTAAAATAATTCTCACATTGACAACTAATAGTAAGTGATATATTTAAAACAAAATTAATTTCCTTATTCATTCCATCCCTTTTTTTCTAATTAATTAGGAATAAATTTTGTCAACATTTCCCTTAGCTTCATATTAAAGAAATCACTTGAAAATAAGAATCAGAATCACACTTCCTTTTTACTATTAAGCCTCTTGCACACATCTTAAAAGATTATTCTTTGTATTCACAATTCTAAAGAAGATAAAACAGCACGTTTACATGTCATACAAAGAATATGTAATTTCTCTAAAAGTGGCTTTAATAGGTTTCTATTAAAAAGATGCTCTGATATTGAGAAGAAATTAAGCAAAATCCTCATCATTCTGTGATCCCGTAAGTGAAAATAAAGCCTTTTAAATTCTATTTCTCCCCCTTGTGGAAAGAGATAAAATTGCAGATGTATATATTTTACTGTTCTTTGCCAATTAATTAGCCTTTATATAAAACTTTGCTCAAGTGGGTCATGTTTAATATTGTATTGTATGCAAGTTTGTAAAGCAAAATAAAAGTAACAAAAGCATCAGCTATTGCTAAATTACTAAACATTACATTATATGAATGACTCCTTGCTAATTTAAATAATTATTAAAAGTTTCAAAGTAATTCCTTTCTTTAAGTATAAGGCAAAGCAGAGAAGCTAATCTCATAGCCGTATGCCATATAAATAAACTCTTTGTAGAAATCAATTCAGATTTTGTTCTTGCTTGTTACCATATGATTGATATATTTAAAGAGTGAACAAGCCTGACCCCTTTACCTTCAAATACTCACCTTTCTGACAGCAGGTGACTCCATCCATCCTGAAATACTTAATGCAAGAGGATTGCTTCCCCCCCGCAAGAGACATTTTGAGCAATTTTTGTTGTAAAAATGAAACACATAAAGGCACTCTCTTAGAAATGTGACTGGTAAATGGTGGTTATTTAGGATTGTCTCATTTCTTGAAATTCAGTCTCACTTTTATGCCTCTAAAAGGGAAAGAAATGTAATATAATGGTGAAAACCAGTAAGAAGGAGATTATACTACGAACAGGATATAGCATCAAGGATAACAGAAAAAGGAAAATATCACAAAACAGCAATCACTGATATAATAATGCATTCCCCCACCTGTTAACATGTCATTTATGGTTGGATTTTAAAACCATGAAATTGTTTTCCTAAGAAAAGTAATCAAAAGTCAGCATACATAATTAAATTATTCTCCCAGCTACTTGTTATAAGCAAACTTTTCAATGTGTTAGGAAATAATATCCCATTCCTTAGGGTTACTAGTATTTCTTAATTGTTCCCTTTATCTAAATGATTTTGCTTAGCCCCAGTATTACAACTGGTTCTCTGCTGATCTTTTAGCTTTTTCCTTCTTTTAGCATGTGTTTATAAGACCTATGTTAGTCTTGAAACCACAAAACATTGAAAAGTTTTATCAGAAAGAGTTATCAGAAAAGAATCCTAAGTCTTTAAGGACTTCCAAACCTAAAGAATCACTAGTATCAGTCATTGATCCTCGAGATGTTCCTGGCCTTAGAAATGACAGATCTCATGCTTCACAAAATCAAAACGACAACTTGGTGGAGTCAAGGCATGGGAGGAAATGGGGAAACATTTGCACTGAAAGTTCTTTTCCAGCATGTTCTCTCTGGAATTGCTTTGGAATGACTCCTTCTGTGTGTCAGAAATCTGGAGTAACAGCCGCAATTAGGGAAGATGTCACTGTCAGAGGGGGTGGGCCAAGGAGGAAAGGAGGAGGAAGTGGGGGAGGAAGGGAGATGAAGGGAGGGCACATCCTGGAGAGATAATCCCTGAGTGCTCTCCTGACATCATCCTCCTGCAGGCATGTATATATATAGGGGATGGTCCAAGCAACTCTCATACTTTCAGAACCAGCTGAAGGCAAGAGGAAGCACCACAGAGAGTGCCCCTTCAGCCTGCCTGACGTTTATGAACTTGGCTGCCTAGGAATCTCAAGGAGATGATGGCAGGCATGAAAATCCAGCTGGTCTGCATGATCCTCCTGGCTGTCACCTCCTGGAGTCTGTGCTCAGGTAAGCTCAGCTGCATCTCCTAACTCCCTGAAGGGGTTGCTTTTTCCTTTTTCCTTTTTTTCTTTTTGTAGTGTGTTGCTGCTTACGTTAATGTACACAGGGAGAGGAGTTCTTCCCTTATTCTGGAATTGCTTTTGAGTGATAGAAGCTGCCTATTTTCTTTCTCTGTCTTCATGATTATAAGAACGAAAAGGTTACTGTTTTTAAATCTGCGAGGCAATAGGAAGGATTTTAATGAAACACTTCAGGTTCTTCTTTGGAATGTAATTACTAGAAAAAATAAAATAATGATAATAATAAAAATACCTAAAACGTGAACTAGGCTAGCCACTATCTAATGAGAAGCACAGATGCAGTGCCTGTCAAAGTGCGAAGCCTTCCTGAAAACCATGCCATCCCACTGCGTCCTCTCATTCTCAGGCGTTCTCCTAGGAGGCAGGGTTTTCTCCCTCCCCCACATTATGTGTCTGAAATGTGTGTATGCTAAGAAACAATGAGAAAATTGATGATTAATAAATAAATGGAGCATTATCTGTAAACAATTATTTCTAGAAAAATACAAAAATATTCCAACTCCTTTTTGAGAATATACTTCACATAGCATTTTTATGTGACAAATAGTTACCCTTTTAATTAATTCATTTTTTGCATGTCAATTTAGTTGATACAAATATATTTGGAAAATTGGCATTCTTGTATTAATTAAAAGTATTTACCTAGAGTGTTATGCATAATTAAGGAGAAGCCATATATTTCTAAGTAATTATCAATATTTCATCTTAAAAATGAGGTTTAAATTTAGAAGAGCATCAAAACTATAGTGACTGCAATATACTTCGATTAATTTTTAAAATAATTAAATGATCACATCAAAATGAAAAAGAAAACAGACTAAATGCTGGAAAAAATAATTTAACCTGTTTTATACTTTTTATCTGATAGATATGACATTGAAATGTTTAATTTAAACATCTATGATTTTATTTAAATTATGAAATTTAATCTAGCAGAAGATATAAATCTTATCAAAAATTTTAATTTTAATCTTTAAAATACCTTGAACTCCTAATTTGGAAATTTTTTTAATGAGATAAATACCACATTTTTAAAGTTATGTTTTTTATCTAATAATTGCAAGAGCTTAGAGGTATACTTATAGCATGTGATTAAAACTTGATTATTAATTAAATATTTCATTTATACAAACTTGAGAGTTCTTACTGTGATAAGCCAAATTTATGGGGATTCTAGAATACATTTCTCATGAATGCCTAAAGGGATTTTTATTTCTTTTGAAAAATAGATTTTGCCCCTAAAAATAATAGGAGAAAATGAGCTCTGGTATAATTTAGTTCCTAGATACAATTTAACAAGTGGTTTCTCCAAGTGCCACACTTCTTCTTAATAAGGTTGTACAGTGCAAAACAGTCTTTTTAACTTCTGCTTTGCTTTATGAGATACATGTTAGTATTTTTGAATTAAGTCATCTTATTGTAGGGTTCTTTAATTTTCTTTAATACCTTACAGTCTTTGTGTGTGTGTGTGTGTGTGTGTGTGTGTGTAGAATATTCATAGTGGAAACTGGAAATGACAGTCTTTTAAAAAATCAGAAATCCATTTTAATGCTATCATACATGTATTAATGGACATAAATTTTATTTAAGCAATTTTCTTAATGGACTTATAAAATTGCTAAGTACACATACTTGGATTTTTTTAAGTAGACAAACACAAATAACAGTCATTCTTTCATGTTTTACAATGTGTTTTGTAAAATAGCATCTCTAGTAAATCTGAATGTCCTCTTTATTCTAAAATTATCAGTAAGCAATTCTCTTTGTTTTGTTTTTGTCTTTAAAAAGCCTGCACACACCTTTTCATGATGCTGCTTTAAAAAATATCAGTGTGCATATATCCTATATATGTAAATTATTGCTGGTGAACATTAACCAGCATATATGATGGCATTTCTATTATACAAAATGATCAGTTTTTTAATTTTGAGATTTAGAGATTAAATAACTTCAAATCATCAATAGCCCTTTTGCCATATAATTATGTGCTTGTTTTCTTAGAAGTGCTATTACTCTGGCTGCCTCTTAATCTAAAATAAAACTACAAAATATTTTTTTACTACTATTTTAAGTAGAATGCATATTTAGGAAAGAGCATGCATCTAAGAGTAATGTTTTAAAAGATAAATCTAAAATCTGCAGGTTACAATATAATTATATGATATGTGATTATATAGTAAACATGTGGTTTTGATTTTACTCAGATTCAGAAGAGGAAATGAAAGCATTTGAAGCAGATTTATTGACCAATGTGCACACATCAAAGGTAAGTTTTTCTTTTTTCAAACCATGGATTGGAAAGCATAGGAACTCTCATTATAAACATGGTGTCCTTTTCCTATAGTAATAACTTCCCCTAAAGGCTGAAATGTTCATTGGGAGGCATTTCCTTTTTCGGGGAACTTTTCCTTGAGTTCAAAGGAGTTAAGGGTGTTGATGTGGCAAGGAAAGAATTATAGTGGCTATCCATCAGAATATTGCAACTTTAATTAAATAGTCACATATTATTTATGTGGATGTGTACATGTATTTAAAGGAATCCTGTTTCCATTCCTACCAAATTGTGTGTGATGAAAGGTATATTGGCCTCAAGTTAAATGCATAAATGAGAACCCAGTGACATTTTGCCTTACTTTGTTATATTGGGGAAAGTAAAATGGAGTTCCTAAATTAAAAATGAAAGTTCGTGACAATCCATGAAAGGCATGTGGCAGAGTGTAGAGAATGACAGAGTGCCAAACAGAAGCCTTGAGATTGAATCCTGCAACTGACCTGTGAACTATTTGCTGTTAAGGAAGTGGGCAGTTACCATTGCTTGCTCTCATTTATCTTTTATTTTTGAATGCTGTGGTTGGAGTTATGACCTCCTGGATATTAACATGAATTCTTGCCTGGATTTAAGTTCTTCCTATAATAGAAGTTTGTTACCTGTACCTGCTCATTGTTTTTATTGAATTAAGTAAAATTTGGTATACTGGACTCTATTATTCCTCTCCTGGCGTCTTGAAAACAAGATTCCTATTGGTAAGCTGTACCCAGGAATAAAACTCAGTTAGAATAGACCTGCTTACGTGCTACCACACTGTGCTGATATACCCAGTGTGCATCTGAATGTGGAGTTAGAGAACAGGGTTCCCATCGAAAAGATGCTTTCAAAGAACATCAAATGCTGAGGTGAGGCATCGCCTGGTGCAATTCCTGTTATAACACTGGGATGTTTGATAAGAAAGCTCCTGTCTAGTCTCTGAAGCAATGCTCCAGTTCATGTCTTGTCATCTCAAATTTCTCTTCTTTAATTGGATGAGCATATTTTAGCTACAATGATCCTTACTGAATACATAGGATTATGTCTGCTGGTTTGGTATACTTTTACAAGAAAGGTCCCCATAAGTACACCATTGAGTGTACTTGTATTTTGAAAAGTCTGATCTAATGGTAGCCAAGCTGAACATCATCCCACATATTTCTTTCATGTGTGATTCTATGACTTGTTTGCTCACATTACTTATTCAATGTTAAAATTTACTTTTTTTAAGTCGGGATATTCAGCATTTTCTTTTTGAAGAGCTCTTTGTTAAGAATATTAACACATTGTGTCTGCTTTTACATGATAGCTGTTTTTTATTTTAGTTCAGGATGTTAATTTTCCAGAGAGATAATTTAGACATTTATGTATTTAAATTATCTTCTTGTTCATGGATTCTGGTTTGGATATTTGTTTAATAATACTTTCTCAAGCTTATAAAATGAATTGTATATGTTTAAACATTATTTTATTTATATCTAATCCAACTGGATAGTTGGACTATAATATGTCAAGAAAAAATATTATTAGCTCTAAGTCAAATTTTCTCATAGCCAAACTGTCCCAAGGATTTCAAATGAAAACTGTGCTCTATGCTACACTGTCATATATACTTGAATCTATTATTGAACATTATATCCTCTTTGTTGAGTTTTATGTTTATTCATGCTCTGTTAACTCCTTTAATTCCTGAAGTTTTAAAATACTTTTTAATATTTGGTAAAGTAAGTTCCTCCTCATTACCATTCAACTTTTCTAAATCTTTGTGGTTATATTCACACATTCATACTTCCCAACTAACTTTATAATTATTTTGACAAATAGCCTCTTCTAACTTCTAGCCTCCCCATATATTCCATATTGAAACTTTGATTTTCAGTTGGATTATATTTGGAGAATAATTCAGAGAGAATTGATATCTGAAATTATTGTTATTGAGTCTTTCCATCACAGCTTAGTAGTAATTCCATTTTTTATGTCATTTAGGAAAAAAATTGTGCTTTCTTTCATCTATGCTGTTTGAAATGCTTCTTATTTTTTTACTAATTATGTCACATGTAGGTTCTTCTTTGTCCTTAATTTTTTTTAATTGATTATAGTTGGCACATGGGAGAGTGGTTGAATATGGTAATAATGGTAAAAGGCAAGATCTAGAGAATATTATAATTTTCAAATAAATTGGTGAGCTGTGATGCTGCCTATGACATCTCAATGTGTGAAATAGATTAGTGGTCTCTCACTACTCTGGTTGTCCAAATCTATTAGTAACACCTTAGTTCATGCTCCATTAGACTCTAAACTAGAGTGTAATTAAGAAGGAACGGTATATTTATATCTTCACCTGTGATGTGCTATACATCTACATTTATATATTTCTACTTACTGTCATTTCTTTTTTTTCTTTCTTGCTTTGCTCATGTGTGTGTGCATTACTTGTTGCAATTTTTTAAAATAGAGAATATGAGAATAGAGAATACTGGCACTATTCAACTTTGTGATATGAAGTGATAAAATTAATGACAGTATATTCATTAGATTAAAGTAACAATTAGCTCTAAAATACAGTAACTTAGCACAATATAAATTTGTTTCTTATTCATATAAGTTTTAAGTGCAATATCTACTTTTTATATTCCAGGTCAGTAAGGCAAGTGTTCCTTCTTGGAAAATGACTCTGCTGAGTCTTTGCAGCCTTATAAATAACCTGGATGGACAAGCTGAGGAAACAGGAGAGTTTCGTGAAGAGGAGCTTGTTACAAGAAGGAAATTTCCCATTGCCATGGATGACTTTAGCTTGGAAGCAATGCTGACAATATACCAGATCCGAAATATCTGTCACAGCAGGGCCTTTCAACACTGGGAGGTAAAACAAAAGCAAAATATACTAATATATGTATATAATTAAGTTATCTCCCACTTGCAGCAATTTTTAAAATTCTGATCATTATCCTAACAGGAAGACATTAATATAAAAAAAGAATAAATTACCCTGGCTGGTTTGGCTCAATAGAGGATCGGCCTGTGAACTGAAGGGTCCCAGGTTCAATTCCGGTCAAGGAACATACCTGGGTTGTGGGCTCGATCCCCAGTAGGGGGCACGCAGGAGGCAGCCAATCAATGATTCTCTCTCATCACTGATGTTTCTAATTCTCTCTCCCTCTCCCTTCCTCTCTGAATCAATCAAATATCTTTTTTAAAAGAAGACTAAATCATGTGTTGAAATTAACATTCCTTCAGATCTTCAAAGTGTCCTTCAAATATTTGAGTTGGGAAAAATAATTTTTCCTTCAATCTTAAGAGTGGGGCATATATTAAGGCAGATTTAATCCAAATACTTAAATGGATGGCAGATTTACGCAAGTTTTGGTAGTGGTTGTGGTAGCAGTGCCTAACTAATTTAGGCAACTCAAAATGTTTCTTAGAAGCTCGAAGTCATGTGTGTTTATCTATGAACAAACACAAAACACAAAAAGTGCTATTAGCATTTGAATAGATTAGGCAAATAAAACCAGAATGACAGGGAGATTTCAATTGATTATGTGGATTTTAGGCATTCTTAGCAGCTAAATCATTATTAAGCATCACGATCTAAAGAGATCATTACCATTTAAACAGAACTTCCACATATGTTAACTTCTGTGACTAAGTATGTTAGTTTGTATTCTCTCTGTGATTGAGAAATGAATCTTTGGAATGGTTTCCTAGTCAAGCCAGTACATAACTTAATTGAACATGTTGATCTTTCCAGCCAAACTTATTTTGCTAGATTGAAAACTATTTGTTGTGCTTTATGATATATTTCAATAACATTTTAGTCTAAATTGAAGCCTGAAAAATACTCAAAGTTCTATTAGATGTGCTTCCTCCATTGGAGCTATTAGTGTGTGATCTTGACATTTTAAAAAGGTTAGTTGGATGAACTAGGAAGAACACTGAAAAGTCGTGTGCTCATTCATTCTCAGCTACCTGATAGCCATCTCTTCATGGACAAAGCACATTGTTTTGAACCTCATTCACATGTGTCTTACTGTCTGAATTGTAAATTAGAGAAGTAGAAAAACACTCTGACATGGAAGACTTCATGCATGTAAGTTTCATTCATATGCTGTCTCTCTTGCAGGCAATTCAGGAAAATGTTTTTGATAATGGAAATGACAAAAATGAAAAGGAAGAAGTTATAAAGAGAAAAATTCCTTACATTCTGAAACGGCAACTATATAAGAATAAACCCAGAAGACCCTACATACTCAAAAGAGATTCTTACTACTACTGAGAATCTAAATATTTTACTTCCATGTGAACATGACTTATCATACTTTAATTAAATAACAAATCATATCTGTGTGAAAATGTCTCTTCTACAACTGTGGTTTACTGGATGTGACTTTTCTGATTAATAGAAATTGGACTAAAAGTGTTCAAATAAAGCTAAATCTTGAGCATGATATGTTGTGTATAGCTGAAGTAGATATTAATTAAGTCATATATACTGGATATTATTTTCTAATTTGGCAAAGCACTTAATGGGTTATTTAAACAGTCAAAATGTTTGACATTTTAAACCAAATTGTGAGAGATTGTAGCAGTGCCCTACAGCAAAGTCTTGCCTAAATATCATTAACTCCCCAAAAGTAATAGTACAGATTACTGTTACTTAACTGAATGTTTTTGAGAGATATACATGTTATTTTCCAATATTCAACTCCTGAATCTCTCAGATATGGGGAGGTAATAGTGATAAAATAGGATCATCTTAAAAGAATGATCAGTGAACTATTGATAATTATGCCTATCTTAATAAATAATTTTCAAATGAATTTGTTTTCCTGTTAAATGAACTTATTAGCCAATAAAGAGAAAATAAGCCATAGGGACCACATATTTTTCTGATATTGTTTAAAATAAATATGTTTTTATTGAATGTAGAGGGAGAGTGCTAAAAAGATAGAAACATCAATTGGCTGCCTCCTGCATGCCCTCTGCTGGGGATAAGGATCAAGCTCGCAGCCTGTGCGTGTGCCCTGACCATGAATCAATCCGTGACCTCTTGATTCATGGGTCAATGCTCAACCACTGAGCCACACCGTTCAGGCTGAAGATTGACTTTTATTAGAAGGGTTACAATTTATAGGTTCCCCCCACTACGATTTAGTAAATGATAACTTCATCAGTAGATATGTGTGACTGATTTTTTTCTAATTGGGAGGGAATTTTTTTTATTAAAATATATATTTTATTGATTTTTTACAGAAAGGAAGATAGAGGGATAGAGAGCTAGAAACACTGATGAGAGAGAAACATCCATCAGCTGCCTCCTGCATACACCCCACTGGGGATGTGCCCGCAACCAAATACATGCCCTTGACCGGAATCAAACCTGGGACCCTTGAGTCCGCAGGCTGATGCTTTATCCACTGAGCCAAACCAGCTAGGACTGGAGGGAATTTCTGAGGCAAAAGGAATACTGGAGCTAAATCCTCATAAATTTTGTTTGAGACCATATTTAAGGGGGTCTCATAAGCCTTCACAGTCTTTACATTTTCCCATTAGTAGGGGCGTCCTAGACTCTCTCTCTTACAAGGGTCTAGGACAAACACTCCTCACAGGCCTGCACCTAGTCCTATGAAGGATATCGGGGAATAAGTTGTTCTGGAATTAAGATATGTTGAGAACTCCATGTCCTTTGATGAGATTGTTCCTCCCCTCGCCTACACCCTACTCAGTAGTACTTAAGAACAGCTGATCTCCAGGTTTTCCTGTTAAAATCATGCCTTCTCACAACCACCACCCCACCATCGTTATCATTCTATAAGCTTCAACATTTTGTAATGACTAGAATGTGTACTCTAAGGTCAGAATGCCCAGATTCAACTTCATGATTCACTAGAAACCGTTGACAATTTATTAACCTGTTTATTGAACTGCAAAATGTGTAAAATAAATGGTAATGGAGAAGGATATAAAGTAGTCCAATATATGTAAAATGCTGAAAAAGTTACCTGGAACGTATTAATAGCTAAATGTAAATTTTTCTGGCCACTTTGATGCCATTTTTCCTTTTCCCTTGCAAAACTATAGAGCATAATATAATTTCACATATTAACCTTCTGTGTTTTAAAAATAACACCTGCTGACCTCCTAATTAATTACTTCTTTCATTCATTATCCTTGAGGACTTCCACATACTTATAGACGATCTATTCAATAATTTTCCTTCCCAGTCCCTTACATCTCCTCTTCTGATAATAAACATTTTATCCATTTCATCTCACCCAATCATTTCCATGGTCATATCACAGACCTTTTCACTACCAATAAATTCAGCCTCTCCAAAATTTCAATTTTTAAGCACTCTACTCTGTAAATATCATATTTTGTTTCCAGTTGATATAATCTAACATTCTCACTCAACATTTATGATCTCATTTAATCCATTCTCCCCACCTTTTTCCACTCTTCATTTTTTACTCATGCCTTCACTTTGCTAGTTACTTGATATATATTCTATGGTCCAAATTAAAATCACTCCCCTGTGTCTCTCAACTTCCTGTGCTGCATTATGTAAGCCTGTGAAAATACTATTAAGCTGAGCTCTCCCCCAATTCTGGCCTCACCTGAGAAGCTGAACATAGCTGAGGAAAAACACCCAATGCTGCGGAAAAGTCACACTTAAATTTTCTGATCACAAATCTCAAGTCCTTACTGCTACCTAGAACTCCTACCATGTTTGTCTAATAAAGTTTGCCTGTAATTCTCACTGAAGTTTGTTTTATACCTTCTCTCCTTCTCTTCTATCTCCAGTTGCAACATTCATCAGTCTCCTCATGTCAGATGATGTTCTAATCATTTCACTAAAAATTAAAAGCAATAGAAAGAAAATTGCATATTTTCCTTACCACCAAATGTGACACCAGCCTGCATTTGCCCTTCACTCTCCCATTTCAATGGAGGAACTGTTCATTTCAATAGAGATGTAGGCTATTCTCTTCTGAGGTTCATTCCTTAACTCCCTCATCTCTGTAAATTGTCCCACACCCTGCGCAGGCTGAAAATCTAGTAGTCATTCTTAACTCTTCCCTTTAAAAATACGCACCTGCCATTTCTTCCATTAGGAACCTTTGTTGGGGTGTCATCCAAAATACATCTCAAGTCCACCTACTTGTTGCCACATCCACCACTACTACCCTAAACCACAAGTTCTCACCCGGGACTATGGCAATTTCTTCCTAGCTGCTCTCCATTTTATTATTTTCACCCATCTACATTCATATAGCTGAATAACATTTTACAATTAGATAATGACACACATCGCTTCTCAATATCCCACAATGCCTTTCCATTATACTTTGAATAAAACTCAAATTCTGTCTTAGATGGCCTTAAATAATCTGGCGCTTACCTGCTTCTCTAGCTACACTCATTCTCCTCCCGTCACACTGGACTCTTGCTATTGCTCTAACATATCCAACTTATTTCTCCTCCTTTTAGCCTTCACAACTGCTGACACCTCTTTCCTGGAAAGCTCTCTGGCAGAAAATCCTTCTTTGCTGAGCACACAGGACATCCAGTTAGAGATTCACTCCCAGCTCCCGCCCCCCCCATCACCAGAAATGACTTTGGAGCTAATCAGATATACAGTGGAAAAAATGTGTACAACATGTGGTCCTTTTAGAACTTAAAAAGAAACCTCATTCCTTGAATTTTGCTTTTTGGCTAATTGTTTTTTCCCCTAAATGTGGATTTATTTTAACCACACAAATGGGTACCATTCTCTTGAGGATGATGCTGGTCAATAGAGCCTAAGGCCCTTACCTACTTTGCGCTACAAAGCTGTCTGACCATCCTCGACCAACCAGACTGTTGAAAGAGAAATGAATGTCTAACTTATTTAAGACACTGCATTTTTCAGCCTCATTGATACAACATATCAACCATTATTTTAATTGTTATGATGTTTTTCAGGCCTTTTCATGATTTATTTCTTCATATCGTTTAGATCTCTGCACAGGTATGCATGCATAATGAAGCCCTTTCTTAACACTCTACCTTTTAAAAAACAACACATTTATCCCGGAGTCAACATCTCCATGTAATTTGCTTTGTTTTTCTTCATATTTGAAAAAGAAAAAGAAAGAAAAAAAAAAACACAACCACTGACAAGCCTTCATCTGAGAGCTGTCCTGGCACCACCATGGAGGCCATGGTGTTGTCCTGTTAAATGTAAACAGTTTTATAGAACTTAAACTTCAGACAGGGTCATTCCGTGGAGGATGGCAAAAGACAACAAATAAGACCTACTGCTTTGTAATCATGTCTGAGCAAAAACAAGAACACTACACACCACAGAAATGATCCAATATCACTTTTCCCACATAATTCGAGTGGCTGCTGCTTCTTTACTTCTGCTTTATTTTCCCACCTTATGTATCAGTACAACCCTGGCATTGTCTCCACTGTCTTAAAGCATCCAAGCCAGAGCAAAACCACACTTCTGGAATATTCTCCAAGTCATTGAACAGAAGGCCGGATTCTTTAAAAAACCTCTATGTGTACCCTATTATTGAGAGGCCAACCCCACAATTCCCCACAGAATATCTCCAGTACCAGTAAACCTCACGTTGTGTGAGTGTGTTTCTGGTGGTCTCTGGCTGGTGGGCATCAGCATGGCTCTCAGTATAACTTAAAATTGTGTTGTCATTGATTTGTTTACATGTTTATAGTCTGTCACTCCCCACTAGAATGGGCACATTTTGTGAGGACAGAGATTTTGACTTTCTTATTCATCACTGTATTCCCAAGGTTTAGCAGACGACCTGGTTAAGTGTCATAAGGATTTGTTTCGTGAATGAATAAATTAACAGCAGAAGGACTTTTTCTCTTATAATAGAATGTACTAGACATACTTTCTACAGATCTTTAAGCCCCAACTCAGAGATTACATTTCACAAGTTTTAGTATGAGCTCAGATGTCTAGAAGAAGTCCCTGGTCCTATGTGAACCCACACAGAATCTGAGATGTTGAAGGTCACCTCCCAGCGGCAGCCTGGGAGATGATCCTTCAGTTTTGGTTCCTTAGGTCTCCTATGAGATGAAAACAAAAAAAGTGCCTAAGTGATGTATGGAGTACTCACACAACTCTACAAAAGGAAGACAAACAATCCAATTAAAAAGTGGGCAGAGGACAGGAGTAGACACTCCTCCAAAGAGGACAAACAAATGGCCCAGAGATATGAAAAAATGCTCAAAGTCACTAATCATCAGAAAAATGCAAATTAAAACCACAATGAGTCATCACCTCACACCTGTCTATCATAAAAAAATCAATAAACAACAAGTGCTGCTGAGGATGTGGAGAAAAGGGAACACTGGTTTGCTGCTGGTGGGATTGCAGACTGGTGCAGCCACTACGGAAAACAGTATGGAGTTTCCTCAAAAACTAAAAATGGAATTTGTGTTTGGCCCAGTGATCCCACTTCTAGGAATATATACTAAAAATCCAAAAACACCAATCGGAAAGAGTATATGCACCCCTGTGTTCATAGCAACATTATTTATAATAGCTAAGATTTGGAAACAGCCCAAGTGCCCATTAGCAGATGAATGGATAAAAAAGCGGTGGGATATTTATACTGTGGAACACTATGCAACTGTAAAAAACAGGGATCTCTTACCTTTGGGACAGCATGGATGGACCTGGAAAATATTATGTGAAGTGAAATAAGCCAAACTGGGAAAGACAAATATTACATGATCTCACTTATTTGTGGAATCTAATGAAGAAAATGAATTGATCAGCAAAATAAGACCCAAAGCATAGAGACATAGAACAGACTGACATACCTCAATGTGAGATTGGGGAGATGAGAAGAGATAAACCAAAGGACTTATATACTTATATGCATAGCCCATAGACATGGGCAATAGTGTAGTGCAAACCTGGGCAGGTGAGTAGAGGCTGGGAGGAGGTGGGTAGGGGGAGAAAAATGGGAGATATCTGTAATCTATCAATAATAAAAAATATTTGTTAAACAAATGCCTAAGAGAAATGGGGGGAAATGAATTTGTAAAACATAAAAAGGAAAAATGTAAACTAGTACTTTATATATATTACTAGGGCCCCAGTGCACAAAATTCATCATGGGTAGGTGGGGGAGGGGGAGGGCAGGCAGGGACGTCCCTCAGCTGGACCTGCGCCCTCTCTAATTCAGGAGCCCTCAGGAGATGTGCTACTGATGGCTTGGGCCCACTCCATGTGGTTCTCTGCTCTCTGCCAGGCCTGTCTGTTCCACACCATGGGGATGGGCAAACAGACTCTGCTGGGCACCAACTGCAGGGTCACCGATGGCTCGCACCCCCGCATCCCCTCGTCCTCTTCTCCACAGCTGCTGCCCAGCAGGCCCTGCTGGGTGCTGCCTGTGGTCTGATTGCCTGCTGGGCTCCTGTTGCCAGGGTAATGCCACCAGTGTCCTGCCCCACCACTATGGGCGCTGCCATTTTTTGTCCTGGAGTGATGGTTAATTTGCATATTACTCTTTTATTAGATAGGATTATGTATATTATATTTAATTTTGTCAATTTTATATCATCAAAGATGAAATAATGTAAATTCAGGCCCTAACTGGTTTGGCTCAGTGGATAGAGCATCGGCTTGCAGACTGAAGTGTCCCAGGTTCGATTCCAGTCAAGGGCATGTACCTTGGTTGCAGACACATCCCCAGTGGGGGGTGTGCAGGAGGCAGCTGATCGATGTTTCTCTCTCATTGATGTTTCTAACTCTCTATCCCTCTCCTTTCCTCTCTGTAAAAAATAAAAAAATATATATTTAAAAAAAAAGTAAATTCAGTCCTTATGCTTCCAGTCCTCATTTCTTTGGAGCCTGAGTGCTTCTAATCAAGCATAGACATTAATGCAAATTATATTGAGAATGGCTATATTGAATGGAAATTTCTGTTTCAAATGTTCACTTTAGAAGCAATAATAATATTTACAATATAATTTACAAAATTAGAAATCCAATTATGTTTCTGGGATTTTATGTACATATTCTGTTATTGTAAATGTGTATTTGAAATATTTATACAAAGAGTACAACATTAAATGAAGATGTGAAACATTATTTAAATTAGATATTATTAATCCTGTTTTACAGATGAGGAAACTGAGTTTTAAGGGAGATTAAATGACTTGCCCAATGTTGAAGTGAAAGTAAGTGACAGAATCAGGATTCAAACTCAAGTGTGTTTGACTCCATTCCTGTGTGACTCAGTATGAACACACTATTGACCACATACTTAAGTTCGAGATGGCAAGACTCCCATATTTGAAACTTTATATAAATAATGGCTAAAAAATATTTAACTAGAATCTTTTGGTGGATGAACATAATATTCCTAAAAATGTAATTTATAATTTTGTATTGATGTGCTAATATATAAATTCTCAAAATAAATATTTCAATGTATTTTAATCTTTTTATCATATAAGTATATATGCTAGTGTTATCATATATATATATGTATATATCAGTAGTTGAATAAAGAGTTGTTTGAAGACTGTTTAGAACATTACCTTTCCAAAAATGTTTGTTGAAGTATACATAGATATTTCTATTTCTGTTTTCTCCTGAATAAGTTTCCTGTTTTGTGCAAAATATAATCATTAAGTGGCCATAATAAAATGTCAACAAAATTGTATTTAACATTTTTATACTAGTACTATAACAAGTATGGACATCTTTTTACTTTTTTAACAGATGAAAAGGTTAGTTATTATCCATTCACATTTATTTACACATGAAAACATAATTCAGCTTTTTATTTATTGCCAAAAAACAAGGAATTGAAAAGAAAAGCCATCTATTTCCTCCAAATGTAAGCACTTTTACTGTAGTAAAAATAATATAAAAATGAAACTGACACTTTACCAATCTTTTATTTGTGAAATACAACAATTAGCATTATAAATAAGTCTCTTTCAATCTTTCACTAAATTTAAAAATGTATTAAGATTTTTTAAAAAACTTTATACTCTTTCTTGCATTTTAAAACTAATAAAAATGAGCCTGAACTTGCCTCTGCTCTGAATTTCTTTAAGTATCAAAATATACCTGAGCAAGCCTCTAGCATGGCACCCATACATATGTGGGCATGAACTATCTCTCTGGCTGCACCTTGCCCTCCTTTCACTGTGCACTTACACTGATGGTTTTCCTGTGCTTTCTGCTCCACACCTTTTGTCATGTCATTTCTTCTACTTCAAAATCACTTCTATCTTCGTCCAATTGACCGTGTCCCATTCTTTTTGAAACTAACATAAATGCCAGTTTTTTGGAAGCATTTTCTGGCCTACCAACGTGGCATCCAAAGCCAGTTAGATATCCCTAGTGTTTCTGCTATAATACCTGCTAAAATACCATTCGTACATCTCTGCTACCACATTCACCTCATGGTACACTTTTAGGCTGCATGCTTTTCTGAAAATATTTCAAAATCCTTCAAGCTAGTTATTATGCCTTGCTCATCTCTGTATCCCTTCACAGTTCTGGACATATAGTACACACTCATGAAGATGCTTGCTGAATGAACAGATCATTGCTTAGCTAAGGCAGACAATGGTGGCAGCCTCTCACTCCCACCCTACTCCTTTGTGGATAACCCGGTAGAAAAAAGCCCTTTAGAAAGAACCAGGTCTATACCTTTGGAGACTCAATTGTGGCGAGCTAGCATGGCCATGGCACACTCAGCCCCAGGGCGCCTAATGTGCCATGCCACTCAGCCTGGTTCAGTGACCCTGAGTGGGGGTGGTGAAAGGCTTAGAAAAGACAGACAGGAGAATGAAAGCTGGATCTTGGTGGGACACTGCTCCTCTGATGGACAGTGCCTGCACCCACAAGCCGTGTCTTTTTTTTTAATTTTTTAAAAATTATTATTACATAAAGCTTTACAAAGATTAGTACATATATCTCTTTTTCCCCCTGCCCTTCCTCCCGCCTCCCCTACCCCCCAGTGTTTTGTGTCCATTGGTTATGCTTAAATGCATGCATAAAAGTCCCTTGGCTGATCTGTTACCATCCCCCCCCCTGCCCCAACGTCCCTGTCCTTGTTGCTGTAATTTGACAGTCTGTTTGATGTTGCTCTGCCTCTGAAACTATTTTTGTTCACCAGTTTATAATGGTTATTATTATCCATAGATTAGTGAGGACATGTGGTATTTTTCTTTCATTGACTGGCTTATTTCACTTAGCATTATGTTCTCCAGCTCCATCCATACGCCTGCAAATGCTAAGAACTCCTTCCTTTTTACAGCAGCATAGTATTCCATTGTGTAGATGTACCACAGTTTTCTAATCCATTTATCTGTTGATGGGCACTTAGGCTGTTTCCAAATTTTTGCTATGGTAAATTGTGCTGCTATGAACATAGGGATGCATATGTCCTTTCTGATTGGCGTTTCTGGTTTCTTAGGATATATTCCCAGAAGTGGGATCACAGGGTCAAAAGGGAGATCCATGTTTAATTTTTTGAGGAAACTCCATACTGTTCTCCACAGTGGC
>PVJC01028482.1:0-22542 GCA_004026665.1 Murina feae
TTTGTTTGGAGTTCTCTGCGCTTCCTGGACTTGGAAGTCTATTTCTTTCACCAGGTGGGGGAAGTTTTCTGTCATTATTTCTTCAAATAGGTTTTCAATATCTTGCTCTTTCTCTTCTTCTGGCACCCCTATAATTCTGATGTTGGTATGCTTGAAGTTGTCCCAGAGACTCCTTACACTATCTTCATACTTTTTGATTCTTTTTTTCTTTTCTTGTCTTTTTTCTTTTGGCTTTTCTGGTTGGGTGGGTTTTGCTTCTTCATATTTCATATCTTTGACTTGATTCTTGCGATCCTCTCATCTGCTGTTGGATCTCTGTATATTATTCTTTATTTCAGTCAGTGTATGCTTAATTTCTAGCTGGTCCTTTTTCATATGCTCGAGGGTCTCACTAAATTTATAGGCAGTCTCTAGAATATTCTTGAAAAGTCTTATAACTGTGGTTTTGAACTCTATATCCAGTCATTTGCATTCCTCCATTTCTGTCACTTGTGACCTGCTTCTTAGTCTCCACATTTTGGCTTTCTGTGTATAGGGCCCAATGATTCAGCCTCCCCAATCACCTGGGGTGGACACTCTTGTTGTACACCTTTGAAGGCTGGGTATACAGTCTTGTTGTAGTTATCACTGGAAGGTATCACTAGAAGGAAATGACCTGCAGGCCTTTCTCCTTGTTGTATGGGGTTTGGATCTTTTGGAGTTCTGTCCCAGCTGCAGACCCTTAGGTTATGCTGAAAGCTGGCAGGCACAAAGCTTGGGAGGGGTTGTAGGTGGGGTGGGGCGGGGTCTCAGAATCACAGGGGTGGAGCAACCCATAATGGCTGCCCCTCCACTGATACCGCAGTTTCTCTGGATTTGGCATCTCCAAGCTCTAGGGTCTGCCCGCGTCTGAGACCCAGTATCTCCATGTCAGTGTCGCTGCAAACAGCACTGCTAGAATGCCACTGGTCTTCCACCTCGTTGCCCTATAGCCCATGTCACATTCAGTGTGGCCCCGGAGTTTATAATCTCCTTCCAAGCCATGGACCCGAGCGCAGCCGCTGCCACCCTTTCACTCAAGCCGCCGCGCCACCTCGCCGCCGTGCCACCTCACCGCCGTGCCGCCACCTCTGTTCAGCACATCAGTACCTCTGTTTTGGCACCGGGAGCTTCCTCTCAGTCTTCAAGCACTCCTTCTCTTGCCTTCTAGTTGTAAAGCTTTCCCTCTCTTGGTTCTGGAGGATGGCCATTTATCTGTATAGTTGCATTCTTATAATGTGGTTGTGGAGGCTGCGCATTTAGGTATATACCTCATGTCGCCATCTTGGTTCTCCAGCAAATTTCTTTATCTAAACAGAGTCACCAGGTTGGAAGGGACAGACTGGGTCAGAAGTTGGTTCAGGCAGAGCACAGAGCATCTCAGATTTGCTCCTGGACTGCTTTCCAGGTGGACTGTAAAGCCTGCAAGAACTTGAGTAAAAATTAATTATGGATTTCAGCCTTCATCTACCAGAATCTGCGGAGGCCCCACTGGTTTTCAGGGCAGCCTCCCAGGCTGCTTTGTCTGTGGTTCAGTTGCCCCTTGTCTCTGTGAAGTTCCATACCCTGTAACAGCTCTCTGCACATGACCTGTTGCAATTGCATACTCGCCATCAGCACAAATTGTCATTGATTCTTCCCTTGCCCACTAGAGAGCCTACGACTCGGCCCTCTGTGCCAAAGTCCTGTGGGCAAGTGCCTGATATCAGATGGTTTGGTCCAAAGTAACCACCACTGTCCTCTCATGCCTTGTTTCTCCCTGGACAGAACTGCTCCCTTCATGAATAGTTGATGCCAGTGGGGTGATAGTGAAGCTCAGGTGAGCTATCTTTATAAAGTCTTTGATCTCTAAACAGTTATGTAGAGGTTTTCCAGGGTCATCATCAGGAAGGAGGCTGGTAGCAGAAGAGCCTGAAATTGGATGACTCAAGCATTTGACATCCAGCACCCTGGTGTGCTCCCTACTGCATAGCTGTGGCTACTACTGCCCAGAGGCAAGCAGGCTAACTGGATGCAACAGGGTCGAGTCTCTTGGAACCCCTATAGAATTTTTTTCCTCAAAATTACCTCTATGTTTATTAAAAGAGCCAAGTTAAGACCAATCTTTCTATTTTATTCAATTTGGCCTGATTATTTGCATAAACACAACAAGAATGGTAACTGACTACCTTTGCCAGAATCCCATGATTGAATTTTAATTTGCCCCAGAGGGCCAGGAAGCCAAGCCATCTAGCTGCCATCAGACCTGTCTGCAGTATCTGCTGAGTTGGTGAATTTCTCACCTGCAGTGAATCCACCTGGGCCTATGCCCTAGGTTTAAGGCCCATCTCAGTAGCCCTCCTACTCATCTCGGCCCAGAGTGCGTGGGGGTTCCGAAGGGACGCAGAGGTGCCCTTATTGCTCCCCTTCTACTCTGACCAACCGCCAGTGATGGTAGGGCATGGGCCTGACGCAAGAGTGCCAGCCATTTTCAGGACTCCCAAGCAGGATACCAGGCTTTTCCCATGGCACTCTTATTGGCTTCAAGTCTTCAGAGTCCAGACAGGTCTCTTTAAAACATGATACTCCAGTCAAAGTTTCCAGTTAATAAAACCACTATTTGAAACCAGTCTTATTGAATTTATGCAAAGAAATGTACTGCCACGATTTATTAAGCATTGCCAAATTTTGGAGGAATTATACAAGGAGAAAAATATACTGACCTGTTTTAAGATCTTCTGATTTTCCTTGTCAGTCTTTTTTATGGACTCTTCAGAATGATAACAGATAGGCACAGCTTTTCCCATAGTAGGGCTCCCCTTCTATGACTTGTCCTCTTAGAATGGACTAAGGGAGTTCTATTTCTTTACAGGGTCTTACATGTCACAGGACCTCACAGGGTCTATGATTCCTGTAACAGAGGGCTAGTTCTTACCATTTTACTACTTCCCTCGGTTCTAAACAGGCATTTCCCAGTTTCCTACAGTTGAGGTTTGTGCCACCCCTGACATGTGCATGGTCACACGGGCCTGCAAGACAGTATACAGGCTGCCAACTATCTCTCAATAGAGACCAAAATCTGATGGTATTCTTCTTTGCCTAGTGGGGCACCTTCCCTTTTGACAACTGAATTTAAATCTGTAAGAAAATTAAGATTACTATATTTACATAATGAAGTATAACATTGGCACAGTGGCCACTTCTGACAGCTAAATCTGCTACTATGACACATGGTTAACCTTAATCCCTACTGTTTTTACTTTTATTCTTTCTGTCATATGTTCAGCAACTTGTATAGAATTCTTAACTCTTAGAAACCTTAATTTTTTTGATGATAACCAAAAGTAAACAGCCAGCATTTCTTAGATTGACATTTATCAACACACTTTAAGTACACTCTTACTTTCAAGAAAATATACATTCAACAAAATACAATAAACCTTCTGTAATAAAAACTAAGAGCAGGCAAATTAAAAATATCCCATTCTGCTTCAGTAAGCAAACATTTCCTTTTGTGATTGGCAAATTCAGAGGGAGGGGTGGCCCCCCCACCACCACCATTTTCAAGATGGCAGCCTCCATGAGAGCCACATGCAATGCCCCAGTTGGGAAGCTACACAACCCGCCCCTTCCAGATATAAGAGATAACTTGCTTCTATTGCATGGCTTAACAAGACAAAACTCAGACAATAAACATTAAAACAGCACACTTCCAACCCCTTCACTGCAGATACAAAGGGAAAATCTAGATCAAAACTTTTATCTCTTCACACACACTCTCAGTAATCAACAGAAGAAACTCCAAGGGAGAAAGACCTTTCAGCAAGACTGAGAAGCCCCTGAAGACAGGGCCTGAGTCTTCCTTCCAGAGCTAATTCAGCAAACATTTCCTGAGGCCACCCCCAGGCCAGGGCCTGGTGGAAGATGCTAAACAAGGTGTGCCTTGCTCTATCACAGGAATCTCATCCTGGTGTTCCAGGTGAATCCTGAGGAATTCAAAATGCAAATTAACCACATTCCAGGCCTAAGCCGCTGCAGCTGGATTTTAAAAAGACAACTTTTTCCTATGGATGGTGGGGAAAAATAGTGTACTTTACCCAGAACGGAGGCACCCTTCTGGCCATTTCCCAGCGATTGACCATGCCTATGAAATTTCCAATGGTTCCTTTTTGTTGGTAAAGCCCACCAGGCTTTCCTTCCATAGTAAATGAGAGCCTCCATTCTTCCTTCCCTGGCACTGCCAAGGACAGGTCCATTGGGGAGGTCTCTCCACCTAGACGAAGCTGTGCTGAGCCTTCTGGAGCAAAAGTGGTTCCAGATCCCATTTTCGCCAAAAGGTTTCTGCCTCAGGTGGCTCTGACTGATAGCGACTGGGCTGTTTGGATGGCCCTGCCAGCCTCCTCTGGCCTGTTTCTGCTACCAAAACCTTACTCTTTTCCTTCTTATACACACAGAACCTGACCCAAGGCAGTAAAGTTTGAGCAATTGCAAAACTCCTTAACATACATTCTAAGTCAGTTGAGTTTGAGGAGGAGCTATTACCATGTTGCAGGGAGACACTGAGTTGCCTCCTTTCTTTAAAAAATATATCTAAATAAAAGAACTAATCAAACAAATAGAAACACTTTTACACCGGTGCATACTACATTTACACCACAGAATACCACCAATCAGTTTCAATTGTAAATTAGAGGAAGACTCTTCCTGCAGAAAGGAAAAATAAAAACAGCAGGAGCTTCAGAGAACTTTCATCAGTCACCTTAGCACGCCTCCCTCCCGGAGGCTGGGACCTGTGGGGAGCAAACTGAAATCTTTACTTATACAAACATAGACAGACATTTCTATTAGCCAAATAGGCAGACCCCCTCTCCGACAGAGAGCAAAAGACTCTGAGAAAAAAATCTCGCAGCTGTTAGAGACTTTTGCACCCCGCCACAGCAGGCCCACTCCACCTTTAAACAAACATTAGAAAGAGATAACAAAACACTCACATTTGTACAGCCAGAAGGCATAGAGTAGCTTCTGCTTCATACAGACCAGTTAACTCTCTCAGTAGATTAGCCCAACTGGAGCTGAACAGGTAAACAAAATAGTGCCCAACTCTCCAGATGGGTATGGGGGCACTCCTGGCACCCATGCCCCAGAACAGAATAAAACAAAGAAACACAGAAACAGACAAAGGGTCCCAAAGAACAACCTTCCAACTCCGTGGAAGCAAAGTTGAAAGCGGGAGCAACCTGCCTCATTTCAGACCCTGGAGGGGAATTTCCTGTCCCTCCTCATCTCAGATCCTGGAGGGGAATTTCCCATCCCTCCTCGTCTCAAATCCTGGAGGGGAAAATCCTGTCCCTCCTTGGAAGATCAGAACATCTTCCGAATCTTCAGGCCCGTGGTCCTTTCTGGCGAGTCCACCTAGACCGCTTCGGGCACTACTAGAAATGAGCTCACACAAAAGAGACAGACAAAACAGACACCTACCACGGCCAATCAGGCTCTCTGGGTTGGGGTCCCTCGGGGGTCTTGGGGATCCCAGACGAGCCCCCAAATGTTATGCCCAATGTCGTGATTCCCCAAAGACCTCCAGTGAGCCCAAGTCCGATGCAAAAGTAAAGAGCCTTTATTCGAGCTAGCTCAAGCTCAGTCCCACACACACTCCCAATGCAGCGGTAGGGCGGAGAGAGAGCGAGTTCCAACAGAACAAAAGTTTTATAGGGGGTCTGGAAGTAGTGGGTGGGGTAACGTGTGTGGCCCCTGTTGATTGGTCGAAGGAAGGGCCAGGGTTTGGTTGGCCAGTTTGAAAAGGGGTGGAGATTGAGCAACTGTTAATAAAAGAAACAGTTTGGAGTCAGTCTTGCACCGCCCTTTCACTGGGACCCTTCAGTCTGCAGGCTAATGCTCTAAGCACTGAGCAAAACTGGCTAGGGTGAGAGAATCCTATTTTTCATCTAATTTTACAAAAGTATATTCCACTATATATGTACCCTAGTTTAATCAGATCCTATATGATGGACACTTGGGTTATTTCGAATCTGCCAAGATAAACAATGCTGTCATTTTGTACATGTGTAGAAGGGTCTGAAGAATTAAGTCCAAGAAATGGACATGTTGAGTTAGAAGGTCAATGCATTTGTATTTTAAGATATATTGTCAAATTGACTTCACGGAGTTGTAATATTGTCCACTTCTGCCAACAGTGGAGCAGGGGCCAGAGGGAGCCTATTTACCCACAGCCTCACCAACAGAGTATATTATCAAGTGTTTGGAGTTTTGTCAATTAGATATTTGAAAAATGGTATCTCTTATCACTTCAAATAGCATCTCATTGCCTTTATCTTATTATGAGTTAGGATGAGAATCTTTCTTTGTACTTAATAATCATTTACATTTTCCTCTATTAACAGTCAGTCTATGTTCTTTTTTGTAATTTTCTATTGAGTAATTGAACTTTATTTTATCAATTATTAGGACTCTATTAATCGAAGATTAGTCCTTTTTCTGATATGAGTTCATTGTTAGAACTCATGTCATAAAGGAGTTTGTCCACAGTTTTCATTAAGTATATGAATGGTTTTATGTTTATATTAAAACATATGTTTAATCCATATGGAGTTTGTCTTAGTATACAATATGAAGTAGGGATCCAATGTTACCTTTCTCTAGATAGTTACACATTTGTCCCAATAGCTCATTTAGAAATCCATTTTTACCTGTACTTTCAAAAAACTATACTATTTTTAATAATTGCTTTTATAGAGGGGAAGGGAGATAGAAAAACATCAACTTGAGAGAGGAACATCAATCCATTGCCTCCCCCACATGTCTCTACTGGGAATTGAACCTGCAACCTTTTAAACTTTGGTGTATGGGGTGATGCTCCAGCCAATTGAATTAAACCAGCCAGGGCTAAAGCTATACTCTATCACATATGAAACACTCAGAGGTATTAGGTCTGTATCTGGATTTTCTATTTTGTTTCATTAAGTTGGAAGATGTGTTAAGGGGTAATTAAGAGGAAGAAGGTTGAAATCAAACTGCCTATATTAAAATCAAATACATCATACACTGTGTGTGTGATTGAGAACAATTTACTACTTCATTTTGTAGATTGTGATTAGATTTATTTTGCACTGTCCCTGACGCATGGCATGCTCAATGTCAACAATGAGGCTAATGATGTTGGTTTTTTCCCATCCAATGGGTGATGTGTATTACCTAAGAAACTACTGGAGTTGGTGCCTCATTCTTATCCCCTGGGCTGGTCCTTTGTGATAATGCTGCTGTGTACCATAAGTCCTTTCTCCTTGTGTTCTTGAATTCAACAAAATAGACCCATACTAGCAGAGTTGCTTACTGTATTCAAGCCACCCAATGATCTCTGGGTAGTATTCCAAGCCCCAGTGGAAATGGTTCACTCTTCTACTCCATCTTTCCACACACTTCAGACCTATTCTTAGAAGAGAAGCTGTGGAAAAAGTTTCCAGGCTGACACCAGGCTTTCTCTTCAGAGGCTTTAACAAATGCTTTGTCTTTCATACCAAACCTTCATGTAAATCAACTCTTCCTCATGGATCTGTCCTTTGTTCATCAGACATTCCTGGATAGGTTTGAATTCCATCTCAGACCCCAGCCAGGTCTCTCTCTCTCTCTCTTTCATACACATTTACACACAAATGCTTATTAACCAGAGATCTGCGGGTCTAAGAATGTGAAGAATTGAATCTTAAGGAATTAAAGAGACAGGTCATGTTTGATTCCAGATAGCACTGAGTTAACAAAACATAGATGTTAGTCAGGAACCTACTCTTCAGGCATTCAAATGTCCACCCCTGTTCCAGAGCTCTCATTGTACAGACCGCATCTAGATTTTGTGAAGGAGAGCAAAAGAAAGTGAAATCCCAGTTGTTGTTTTGATTTCAGGTTTCCAGTTTAGCATGTGTACAAAAACTACAAAGTCATATAGCAAGTGTAAGAGAAACCAGTGCTCTGTAGCAGCACGCCCATGATACACACAAACACAGGTCTGGCCACATTTCCTTCAGTAGTGGCCATGTGATTGCAAACCCATGTATGAGCAGGACATTACTTTTCAGTTGATAATAATGAGTAAAGTATACTCAAAGTCCAAAATTACCCAACCAGTTAAAAAACAAATCAACTTTACATATAAAAGAATATAGTTAAATCATTGATCAATTTGGGCCAAGTCAATGAAAATGGTTATTTAACAAACCAAGCACATTAAATGCAGGTAAACATTTACTTGTTTCTTAATCCCTCAGGCTCTGTCTCAAGAACACTCCCCAATTTTAGTAACTCAGCAACTTCCAGGATACTACACAGTCCCTAAAAATTCAGAGTCCAAATGGCCCATGTTATGCATTTGGGGGCAGGGTGAAAGTTATTTTCCTCTTGTCAGAAATCTCTCATGGTACATGAGCCTTAATTATACAGTTTGGGTAGACATACCAACGACTAAAATAGCTGTGTCAGCACCAGCTGAGTCTTGTCATGACTAAGCACTGTGCTAATGTGTTAAATGTTTTACTTCAGTTTTCATTTAACCCTACCAGCAGTACTCTGAAGTGAGTACTATTACTATTTCCACTAGGGGCCTGGTGTAGAAATTTGTGCATGGGGGGCGCGCGGTCCCTCAGCCTGACCTGCACCCTCTCCAATATGGAGTTCTTGGGGACTCTCACAATCCAGGACCTCTGGTTCTTAACCGCTAACCTGCCTGCCTGCCCTAACCACTCTGCCTGCCTGCCTCCCTGATCCCCCTAACTGCCCTCCCCTGCCGGCCTGGTCACCCCTATTAGCTTTCTTTTTTAATCTTATCCCCTTCATGCACAATTGTATTTGACTTCCTTATTGGCTTCTTCCTCTCACACAATTTTTCTCCTTTATGTAACACTTTTCCTACTGACTCATCATTTATAAACTTTTCTTTCCTCCTTATTTTCTACTTCTGTTCCATCATCATTCTTCCCATTTTTCTACTACCCTCCTTCCCTTCCCACATTCTTTCTTTCCTTTATCTTTACCCCTGCCCACCCTCCCCTTTTCCTTCCTTCCCACCTTAATTTTTTTCTTTACTTCCTCCCTCTGACCTACTTTGCTCCCACCCCCATTCCTTCCAAGGCTGCTCCTCACCCCTCGGTTGAGGCCTTGGAATGGACCCATCGCTTAGGCCTCTGCCACCTGGGAATCCATCATGGGGCACACGCACATGGAGGCTTAGGGGGAATCCATCGCGGGGCACATGCACACAGAGGCCTAAGCCGCGGCCTCTGGGCCGGCTGGCTGGTTCCATCCCTCGGCTTCTGCCTGCAAAACACTCGATGGCCAGGGCACACACACAGAAAGCGCCTGCAGCCTCCGGGCAGCTGGCTAGTCCCACCCCTTCGGCACTATCTCTTCCCACCCCACCAGGGGTGGGGGGCGAGGGGGAAGCGGGGGAGACGAGAAGGGCTTACTGGCTGGCTTGCTCCTCCTGCCCTGCAGCTGCGGCCTGGATCCCAAGGCAGAGGTCTTCCATCTGCCATGCTGGACCCCGAGGCTGCAGCCTCCGCCATCTTGCCTGGGCTAATTTGCATACAGTTGCTCTGATTGGCTGGTGGGCATGGCTTAGGCGTCCTGAAGAAACAGTCAATTTTAATATTATCCTTTTATTAGATTAGATGTCATGAATGAAGAAACTGAGGGCAAGATGGTTTAGATGACTTCCCCAAGTTCTCAGAGCTATTGAGTGGCAGACCTTGAATTCAGTTCGTCAAAGTCTGTACTCTTAACCTCTGCATTAATTAACTAATTATATTTGGCCTTCAGTTACAAGGTGTAATTGAATCAAGTCTGTTAATAGCACCTGGAGGCATCAATTACACAGCAGTAGCAGGGGCAGGTGGTTCAACCCTGTTCTCTTCCAGTTCATGTGAGTGAGCTCATTTCTAAACACTCTCTTTGCCTAAAAATATCAGGCAGCCCACACCCTGGAGCCCCACAGCTGCTCATGGCAGGTGCCCTAGATGGAGAAAGTACTTCCTAAAGCCTTCATAAAGGCTCTTTGACCGTGGAGATGGTAATGCTAGTGAGAGGAGAGGGAGAAAAGTGAAGGCAAGAAAGGCTGAGAGAGACACAATAGAGATCATGTCTTCTCTTCTAACTGAGGTGGGCTGCCAAATGCTCAAGTCCCTCTTCCTAGAGGGGTCATTCTAGGCCAGCTCAGCCAACCACCTTTACCTCTCCCTGGGATTCCTGTGTTCCAAGGGATACTTAAGGGTGACTGAGTAACTGCCACAATCATTTAATCCGGTGGTTTTCAACCTTCTGGCCCTTTAAATACAGTTCCTCATGTGTGACCCAACCATAAAATTATTTTCATTGCTACTTCATAACTGTAATGTTGCTACTGTTATGAACCGTAATGTAAATATTTGATATGCAGGATGGTCTTAGGCGACCCCTGTGAAAGGGTCGTTTGACCACCACAGAGGTCGAGACCCACAGGTTGAGAACCGCTGATTAATCTATTTAACAAATACATATTAAACTTCTACTAAAGGCCTGATGTTGTCTGTGGGTACAGCAACAACTCCCCTTCCCCCTCCCCCATAAAAACTCTGCATGGGACGCATGGAAATTACATTCTAGAAGGGAAGAAGGAGCTGTAGAAATAAGACACACAATAATAATAAAAAGTACATACCATAGTTCAGATGGTGATAAGGAATATACAGAAAAATAGAACAGCTAAGGAGATGGGAAGTGAGTGGGGAAGAAGGAAAAAGAGAATTGCTATTTCATTGAGGGTGATTACCTCCTTTGATAGGTAACTCCTGTGCAAAAACCTGAAGGAGAGGAGGAAGTGAATCATGCTGCTCCCCAAGAGTGTTCCAGTCAGAGGGAACAGCTTGGGCAGAGGCCCAAGGGTAGGGACACACCTCGCTTATTTTATGAGCAGCATGTAGGCCACTGTGTCTGCAACAAAGTGAGAAGGTGAAAGGAGATAAAGTGAAGTAGGTGAGGTCCAGATTATAGGGCACTGAAGGCCACAGTAAGAACTTTGGCTTTTGTTGTGAGTAGATTGGAGGCCATTGAGGGGCTTTGAGCAGAGGGGTGACACAATTTTGGATTTTAAAGATACCACTTTGGCTGTTCTAGAGAGGGCAAGAAATACAAGTTGTAAGGGTATTGAAATAATTTAAATGAAAGTTGATGATAGCTTAGACCAGATATCAACTGAAGAGGTAACACAAGGTATCATTTTAAAGATAAAGCAGAATTCAAAGAATGGATGTGAAGTGTGGAAAAATATAAGGAGTCAAGAAAAGTTTTAAGCTTTTTTGCTTGAGCACTTAGAAGAATTAATAATTGGAAGAATTGCTGAGATTTAAGATTACCAGAAAAACAGTGTTGAGAATAAATGAGAAATTTGGTTTTGAACATCTAAGTTTAAGGTGGCTATTATATATTCAATGAAGATGTTTAGTAGTTTTCTTGGCATTCAGTTGAAGTCTAGGTCTCATGAAGTTACCTGAGTCCTCATGTGTATAGCCTTTGCAGAAAGACACCTATTTTCACTCATTCTCTCTAGCTTAACCTATAGATAAATTTTGCTGCTATGTGAATTGGTACAAAATGATTCATTACTGTTCTATTTTATTATGGACAGATATTTTCTGTTTAGCATTTTTTGCTTTAAATTCAACTTTATCTGATAATAATATCTTAATATCTGTTCTTTTTTGTTTGTTCGCATTACTAGTACATCCTTTCCCATTTTTGTATTTTCCACTTTTCAGAGTCATTATATTGTAAAAGTATCTCAAATAGATAATCTATATAATATTTAAAAAATAAAAGTCCAGCCTATGAGTCTTTTATCTTTAATAGGCAATTTTATCTCCTTTACAGTTACTGCTGTTAAATCAGAACAGTCTTGGGTAAGACTTCTATTAGTTCATTTGTGATAAGGAACAAGTAATTTCAAAATCTACCAAATATATTTAGACTTAAAAAATAATAGTATAGCTAGCCCTGGCCAGGTGGTTCAATTGGTTGGAGCATACCTAGATTATGGGCACATACCTAGATTATGGGTTTGACCCCAGGTCAGGGTGTATACCTATAACCAAGTTGAGACAACCAATCAATATTTATCTCTCACATCAATGTTTCTCTTTTGCCCTCTCTTTTCCTCTCTTTAAAATCAATAAAAACATATCCTTGGGTGAGGATTTAAAAAGGTAATTATGAGAGTATATAGTCCTATTCCAGAATATAGGTTCATTGATTCTCAACTAATCCTTTTGTTTCTTTTATAAAGTCCTTTCAGATATTACAATACATATATACATTTCTGAATACATACAAATTTATTACCTGACTAGCTGTAACCGGCCACACATTGCTGTGGCTCAGTCTGGCTAAAAGGAAAAGATAGAAAAGAGAAAGCGTACATTTCTAATATGTTTAATTGCACAATGCTTGTGGGTATACAATGCGCCCTCCCCAGTGGCTGCCCCTGGCACACCACTTCCCCTCCGTCCCATCCCTCCCCCCCAGCCTCCCCCTCTGGTCTGGCCTCACACAGGTGCGCCTTTGTAGCCCGGGCCCCCAGTGCCAGCCTGCACCCCCGCTCCCCACAGGTGGCCTGTGCCCTGTGCCCTGAGCCCCAAGCCCAAAGCGGCCCGGCTGCTCCTAGCAGGGGCCCTCGCAGAGCCTAGAGGAAAAAGGAGCGGAGGAAGCTCCCCCACCCTCGCCTGCCACACTCCCTGTGATCCCTGTGAACCCTCGGCCACCAGTGTAGGGGGACCACGGCGGCAGCCGTGCCCTGAGCCCCAGCCCAGCCCCGGCCCAAGGCCCAGCCCCACACTGGTTAATATTTCGCAACATGATAACTGGCACACCGATTTTCAATTGCAGTACGTGCGGTGGCATCCATGGCAGATCGAGTGAATTCCAAAATTCTGTTGGATAATTAACTGCTTCATCTGCTTCCACAACAGTCTTGACGAACTTGTATGTTACTGCCTGGCTTTGAATGTTAGACTGAATAATATTGTTAAGCCCGTAGGGTGTGTTGCTTTTACATCCAACAGATGGTGCTGTTTATTTAAAAAAAGCATGTTTTTACCTGTTTGGTTTTTTTTAAAGCGTGTTTTTACCTGTCACAGGTGTGAAAAAACATGCGCGTATTCGAATGCAATGTTGTGTGAAAATTTCAAAGCAATTGGTGAAGAACTTTCAGAGATTTGAGATTTTGAACAAATGAACATTTACATTTTTATTTATATAGAAGATTAACACAATAAAGGTCTTAGGACCCAGAGTTGGCAAAATCTGTTAAGTAGCTTTTTGTTGTTGTTGGTAATCCTCACCCAAGGATCTTTTCTCTGTTGATTTTTAGAAATAGTGAAGGGAAGGGTAAGAGACTGAGAGAAAAACATCAATGTGAGAGAGACACATCGAATGGTTGCCTCTCTCATGTGCCCTGACTAGGGTCAGAGATCAAGCATACAACCAAGGTACATGCCCTTGACCAGAATGGAACCTGTGACCCTTCAGTCCATGGGTCAGCATCCCAACCTCTGGGCCAAACCAGCTAGGGTTGGTAACCAGCTTCTTGTTCAGAATGCTTAGTGGAGCTCATTTTCATCTAGGTACACAATACATTACAGGAATCATCAATTAAATCTGACTGGCTGGGAGGAATATGCAAAGATTTCCAAAGGAGAGTGAGCATTTGAAATGAAGCATGAAAGAGGTATAGAATATACATCTGGGAAAGTGAAGTGTATTTAAAAGTAAGGGGAAAACATAAATATAGGCACATTCCTTGAATCTATTTGAATAGTACAGGGTGGTGGAAAGTGAGGTGATCAGTAAAGAAATAAGGCTGCAGCAGAACACAATGTTGAAAGGTAAAACCAGAGTATGAGAACCATTAACACCATACTAAGGAGACTTGACTTCCTAAAATAAGAAATGAGCCACATAAAGGTGTATGAGGAGAAAGTGAATATTTATAATTTTAGGAAGATAATATACAAGAGACTGAAGGTGAGGAGATAGTGGGGAAGTGGATAAAATATCTGGTCTAGGGATGGTAGTACATATATGAATTACTTGCTCTCCTCCCATAACCACAGTAAATGAACATCATTAAATGATCTTGATAGTCTTTTCCTGAGTACCTGGATGATGCCTCAGAATTCTTTTGAAAACAGCACCCCAGTCCATTGAAACTGGCACAGGAGATAAACATATCTTCTAACCCTCATTTAGATAAGAGGTATTGAGAGTCTGAGCTGGAACAAATTTAACATACATTGTGCTGGTAAAATAAAAAAGACACAAAAGTGGTGGATAAGGGGAAAAAGGTGTTTAGAATGAGTAGAATGTCTTTAGTCTTGCAGATATTCTGTCATAAAGTATACAATGAAAGCATTATCTCCAGGGGTTTTGATTCTATGCCATGAATGCATTGGGCTACACTGAGACTTGTGTTCTGTGGCAAATATGCAAATCAATGAATCAGCTACTCATTTTGAAATTGGTTGGTATAAAATTGCAATGTGAAAAAAATTATAATTATTTTTATGTCTTTTCCGGTCTATAATTGATTCTCTTATTGAGTGTTTTATGTTAAGTGCTTTATGACATGAGTATTAAAGACATCACATAAAAATAAAATAGATTATACAAGGTGGGCCTCATATACATAACCCAAACCCAACTCCATTTGTCAGTGCTTTAAATTACTTTCAGCTACTACAATTTTTGTGTGTTTTGTGGCTCTTCATTGATTTTTTTTTTTATATTCTCTCAGTGACCTTTCTGATGCTAGTCCCACTGACTCCATTTCATCTTCTTTATTTCTCCCTGATGAGATTCCTTATCCTGCTGGTCCTGTTTCAGATGGATACTGAATTATATAGATTTCCCAGAGAGCTTGCTCAAACCAAGGAATTAACTGATATTTCTACAATAATACAACGGAATTTGTAAAAATGTTATTTCACCCTATTACTGAAAATTGGCTATTAATTTATTAACTTAGCAAAAAATTATTTGGCATATTCTATATGGTTCTAGGCACCACCCATGGCGCTGGAAATACCAGTGTCTGTTCATAAGGTCAATGTTACAATTTTTATGCTAATGACATTTGTAATAGAGTCAAAACTGTGTTTATACTCCAACTCAGACATGCAAAAATAATGTTGCTTCTTTAGGTTGTCCTTAACAGATCTTTTTCATGAGATCCACCTACAGGGAAGCCAGAAAAAAAAAATCCTAAATTATTCCAGTCTTATAACCTGGTGTTGTGAAATAATCATTTAAACAATGTCCTTAAGAAAACTCTCAATCATTTTAGGTAAAAATGCTCTGCCTCTCAGGGATCCAGCCATCTGCCCTGCTCCTTGACAAGATGGCACTTAGGAGTGAGAAGAAGAGGTATAACTCAGAATTCTTGGCAGAGGAAGGGTCTTAGATTTAGATCTGTGCTCCCACGTGACGTTCTGAATCCTTGTTGGCCTTAGTGGCAATGGTGTCTCTTTCTGACTCATCTCCATTGGCTCCGTGAGCTTCCTTTGCCATTGCCTACAGTTTGGTCTCTCAGTCCTATCAAGCGCAATGGTTCTCCCTAGCTGACTGGCCCCTCCGCTACTATGGGATCCACAGACCCTACTGAGGCTTTGTCTGCCTTGCCTTCTACCCAACCCCTGGGCAGTTCTGTCCTCAGCCATATCCTGAACATGTACCCACTCAGGGGCATGTGGGAACTTCCTTATCCTCCCTATGCCACACCAAAACCAGCAACTATTCAGGGAAATCAAACTCCTCTTCCCCCTCTGCAAATTCTGTTGCTCCATCAAGCGTATTCTGACATGGTCTCCTCAGGCTGGAACAGCACAGTCTTTGAGATAAGCTCCTTGCAGAGTGCCAAACGTGAAGCAAAACAAGCATCTGCTCCCCGCTAGTATCTCTGTAGCCCACTTAACATTCCTCCCCGTTCGGAGCTGAGGCCTTCACCAAGAAGTCTGAGGGGGTAAGAGATCAACCAAAGAACTTGTATGCAAATACTTTAGGAACTATAGTAAGCATAACCAATGGACACAGATGGAGGGGGGCGGGAGAAGAGGGGGGCAGGCCGGGGACATGCTAGGAGGTGGGGGCAGGCTGAGAGAAAAGGGGACATATGTAATACTTTCAACAATAAAGAATTAACACACACACACACACACACACAGAATTAAAAAAAAAAAGTCTGGGCGCACTTTGTGTTCTGCTTTTCTCTCCCTTCTTCCTTCCAGTCTTCCAGGCCAGAGGAGGAGAATTGTTTTACTTTTCCTGCCTCAGATTCTGGCTCAGTAACCTGGGCCAGGAGGGGAGTGCTCTCGTCCTTAGTATGTTTCTTACTCAACTTAACAGCAAATGTGGAGGGCAGGAAAGAGGAAAGCTTAACAAGTTCACCTTTTGAAAATACTATTGTACATCGAAAAAGAACTAGAAGTTTTTTTTTTAACTACTCAAAGTTTATGTCACAAAAATTTAACTCTGAAATTCTGGAACAAAAAAATAAGACTCTGAAATTTTCTTGTAATTCATATCTCTCTGTGATACACATTGCTATTGTAGTACAGTCTGATTGTATATAAAAGTATTGCATGGCCCTGACCGGTTTGGCTCAGTGGATGGAGCGTTGGCCTGCGGATTGAAAGGTCCCAGGTTCAATTCCGGTCAAGGGCATGTACCTTGGTTGCGGGCACATCCCGAGTAGGAGGTGTGCAGGAGGCAGCTGATCGATGTTTCTCTCTCATCGATGTTTCTAACTCTCTATCCCTCTCCTTCTCCCTTCCTCTCTGTAAAAAAAAAGTATTGCATGAATTTTAATATTATAATGTATCAATTATAGATCCCATACTGTAATAGGGAAGTGGGATAGAAACTTTAGAGTTAGGAGGAGCATTAGAAATCACCTAATTATTTGCTCCTTCCAAATAGGAATCTGAGCCTGTGACCTAACACATAAACTCTAATTACTAAGAAGTGCAACCTCTCAGCAGGCAGCCTCTCTTCTTAGCTAGCAATCCCCATTGTGAGAAAATGCTGGTTCATATTGAGTCAAATTTGTCCCTCTGAGACTGCCAGGCATTTTTCCTGGTCCTGCCCCTGGAGCTACAAAGGCAAATTGTAACAATCTCCACAGTGCCACTTCAAATATTCAAATTCTGAAATAGCCTCTTCCTCAGTCTTCTCTTCAATTCATACTGTGGGTGCTTTCTTCCTTTTAATTTCCGCCATCTGATACTCTTTCCCAGGCATATTTTGCAGGCTTTCTTAAAATGAGGTACCTGGTTCTGGTCCCCAAGCACCAGGCCCAGCAGAATCTGGATCACAGGTTTCTTATGCCAGAGTCTATTAACAGAGATTAATGTTTGCTTCCCACTCTCTTCCCTCAGGACCCAATGATTCACTGAAACTCCCAGTTTGGGCCCTTAGCTACATCTGCTGGTGTTCAACTCATATCCTTTCCCATATGTACGTCTCCCTGCCACACTCTACAGCTGTGGAACTCAGATTTGAACAGTTCATAGAGGCAGAGTTATAAAAACAAATGCTGAAATAGTAAAGCCTGGGGCTGCTTCACTTCAGAGCAAATAACCATCAATTTGGGAAGGGGGGAGAGAGACTTAGAATAAATTAAAATTTAATTTTCTCAATTTTTTCTCTTTGTTGTCTCAGTATCTTTTCCTCTCACCAAAACTTTAAAAAATCTCTTTCACATTTGTAGGCACTATTCAGGACTTCTTAAAGTAAGTAAAGTTCCCAATGTCTGATTAGGAAAAACCTACCAATATGATACTGTACTTCCTTATTCTGAGACACCATTATGGTTAGTATGAATCTTTTTGAAATTGATGGGTTTATCAACCTCCCCAACCTTAGTATGCACATCTATAAATACTTAATTCAATTATAATAAAATATTAACCTATGACTATTGCATTAATACATGTAAAGTAGGAAGTATCTTAGGTTATTATTCTGACTCTTAAGGGAAATACCTCAAGTGAATGCAAAGACAGTGATGTAATACTCTCACAAGAACTGCAAAATTTGCATTTCCTGAATAAAGTAGGTTTTAAGTTGCATCATTTACTTTAAAATGATGACTTCAGGGTTCACAAGGGTTTCAGAATGCTATTCCTTACACAGTTCCTTCTGTCTTTACATTAAAAAGCCATGACCAAAATACAGAACTAGCAACAGCATTGAAAACAAGTGTTGTAGGCCTACAGGGGGCAGATCAGAAGAATGATTACAAACATGCTATTTGATTTGTCTCCTGCATGCTTGTGAATGGCTCTGGAGAAGGAATTAACTATTGAGTGTCTTCCTTCATTATCGATACACTAGTAGTCCTGCCCATGAATCTGTGTGCAAGTAGCTTGCTGCCTCTTGCCTCAGCTGGTCACCTGCTGACCACCACTGGTAGCTCTCTGCTGCTCAGAGCTCACTGCCCCATCCTCCTGGAGCTCTCCACCTGCTGCCCCACCCTCCTGGAGTTCCCCCACCATCCTCCCCTTCACAACTTGCTGCCCTGCCCCCTTCTGTAGCTCTCCCCACCTGCTTGTACCTCACTGGCCCACCCTCCTGCTGATCCGTGATCTAGTCATGATGTGCTTGGTCATTATGCTTCAGGGTGTAACAGCTAATTAGCATATACCTCTCTTATTATATAGGAAGGATCATTCAGAGCAGACAATCTAGAAAAACAAATTGCCAATTACTAATTGTGCTGGGGTCACGTACTGAGTGAGCTGGACTCCATCAGCATCACCGTCCATAGGAGACAACATCGTCCATCATCCAGTAGAACAAGAAGAATCAGGAAGCAAGCTAAGAAGCACCACATTCTGGACAGTCACCTCTACATCATCAGTACAGATGGAAATAGGAAGACTGTTGGAGGTGTGTGGCATATCTGTTTAAAGGAAAGCCACCAACTGTATTTTATTCCTTACACAAAAAATGTACAGGTTGCTTTTGACAAAAGACATAAATTTAAATATTTAATTTCTGTAAGAAAACAACAAAAACTTTACTTAGGGATAATGGGAAAAGACATGCTTAATGGAAAATCATGTTATTCCGATGAGAGAAACTCTAGAAAATATGAAAACATCTTATAAAGCTACATATATTAAAGCAGGCTGGTTGGCAGAAGGAAAGACAGACTAGATTCAAATTAGTGAAAATCAGATGACATTCAATAAATAATACTGAGACATTTTGCTGGCCATTTGGGTAAAAAAAAAAGGCTGGATCTATATTATACCTGTTTATATCAAAGTTAATTCATGGGAGGAGGAATGGAAGATGGCAGCCGATAGGACAGCAGTGAGGAGTGAGGGAGGGAGGGAGGGAGCAAAAGGGGAGTGCGTGGACCTATAGGGCATGTGTGTTGTATGAGTGAGGGACAGTTATTCCGCAGGACATTTGGGGGCTGGTGGACTAGGCTCCCTTAGCCAAGCAGCCTCTACTACCACTGAATTCTCTCCGGTGTGGCCGGCTCTGCCACAGAGACCATACCATCTTGAAGGGGAGAGCTGCTGTGACTGGGAGCCCAGCCTCACCTCCACCCAAGGAGACCTTGGACACCACTGGGACCCTACAGTCACACCGGCCAAGGACCTGCTGCCTCAGCTGTGAACCCATGAACACCAAGACTCCAGCCTCCCTTGCCACAGGCTCCGAAGGAGTTTTTTCAAAGGGAGAAAAAATGGTGGCCTAATAGGTGGATGTGTCCTGCACCTTCTCATGGAGCAGATAGAAGAAACAGCTGAATCTAATAACATCCACCTGGAATTGACGAATTAAACACAACTGGTGAGGCAATCTGTGGCCAGGAAGGACAGGGGATGCCTGGAGAATGATAGGACTGGGGATCTGGGCTGGAGAGAGACATATGCAACAGGGTCTAGACTGATGGTCCATAAGGTCCAAAAGGTTAGTGAGCGCTGGTCAAGAGGGTCGGAAGGAAACTGTGCTGCATCAAGTCTGCAACCTGCGATGCATAACACTCAAGTGTGGAAGGGGGTCTACAGAACTATTGGCAGCCGGGGACTCTAGATCCAGAGCTGTGAGAGGCTGCACCCAGAGAGGCAGCCTGAAGTTCTGCACTGGCTGCACAGTGCCAGGGGGAGAGAGATGCAGAGCAGCACGGTTGCTCTGTCTATACATTTTCCTTGCTGTTGCTCACTGAACCCAATATATAGGCTCTTACAATTATAAACACTCACTGAGGCTGCAGTTTAGGGAAGGTGGTTTTGTGGAAGCAAGGGAGCAAGATAGGGAGAGGTGACCAGGTAGCCAGCTTTGTGACAGTCCGGTCCCTCCAACCCTGAACAGCCATTTTTCTCTTGAGGACTGGGCTCTTCCTAGCTGTGCAGCCACACCCAGCCTTGAACTCGGCAGGGAAACAAGGATTTTGAATACCCCCAGGAGCCCTTGGGGACTGGGTAGAGGAGCCATTTAGTCCCAGAAACTAAAACAGCAACACCGCCGCCCAAAGCCTGTGTCAGAAATAGATGCATCTGTAAATACACTAAAAGCAGGCGGATGAACAAAGCTGGCCTACTGATTCTGACTGCTTGAAACCAAGGCTGTGAAATCTGACACAGAGGAGGTGGATCGCTGGGAACTTCAACATGGTGCTGACTACCTAACAGGAAACTGAGATGTGGCAGAAGGAACAGTAGAGAGAGGGGTCTTAAACCAGCCCCCATCGGACATTAAAACTCAACTGAAGCAAACAACACTTCACTATTTCACTTTTTTAATTTTTATCTTTTACTAAAGAAATTGATTTTTTCCTTTTTCTTTAACTTAAGGTATTATTATTATTATTATTAACCTTTTTTTGGATTAGTGTTCTACATTCTATTTTTATTTTGTTTTATCATTATTTTACTTTATCTCATTTTTTTCCTTTTTGCTAACCTTTTCTTCCTAACTTCTCCCTTTTTCATCCTGCTTCTCTTCTCATGTTCCTGCTTTAGTTTTCCTCTCTCTTTTCTTTTCACTTGTTGTTAAAAATTGATCTTCTTTATTTGCTTTATTGACACATTACTATTATAATAGTCTCTGTTGGCTTACTCATATATCTAACTAGGGGCCTGGTGCACGAAAATTTGTGCACTCAGGGGGGTCCCTCAGCCCGGCCTGTGCCCTCTTGCAGTCTGGTACCCCTCAGAAGATGTCCACCTGCTGGTGTGCCTGGCCAGCCTGGTTGAGAGGCTGATGGCTGTTTGCAGGCTGGCCAAGCCCTCCAGTGGGAACTCTCACCCCATGGGGGTGTGGCCAGCCTGGGTGAGGTGCTGAAGGCCATTTTCAGGCTGCCCACAGCTCCCATTGACCCAACGTCCCAGAAGGCTGGCTGGAATCAGGTTTCTGGTGTTTATTTATCTTCTATGATTGAAACTTTGTTGCCTTGAGCAGAGGCCTAGTCAGGCAACTAAGCCTCCTGTTTACTCTAGCTCCAAGACTGCCGGCCACAATCTTGGCTGGATTAATTTGCATACAGCTGCTCTGATTGATTGATGGGCATGGTTTGGCTGATGGGCGTGGCTCAGGTGTCTCAGAGTGATGGCTAATTTGCATATTACTCTTTTATTAGATTAGATTTCCTCTCCCCTGCTCCAAGTCCATGCACCCTTCTCTTTTCTCTTTCTCCACTAGCCAATTTTCTTCTTGTTGTTGTTTGTTTGTTTTTGTTTTTATTTTATGGTTTTGCTTTTCCTCTTCTTGCTTGCTCTCTTCTTCTACTAATAGCTTAATTAGTTTCACTCAGCAAACTCAGACCTATCAGCTCTCTACTCTATTCTCCTTTTCCAGAGATAGATAAATATATAGATAGATAGATAGATAGATAGATAGATAGATAGAAGAAAGGGAAAAATTTTAATATATATATTTAATATGTATATTTTTAAATTATTATTTTTTAATGAATTCTTTTTAGTTTTTTATTTTATTGAGTATTTTGTTTTTACTTATCTTCTTATACACTCATTCTCTTTCTACCTCCTCTGTACTAAACCATGGCCATTCCCCCATTCATTCAATTTCTTTACTTACATTCTGGAAATAAGCACTGCCTCTACACATTCAGTCCTCCCCCCTCCTTTTTTTCTAGGTGTTTCTTGTTTGCATTTTTTGGTTTATTTGTTGGTATTGTGGAGTTTTCTCCCATATACATATATTTTTTACCCTTATTTTTTCTTCTTTTTCTTTTATTTATTATCTTTTTTCCTTTTCTCAATATCATTTTTGCATTCTTTTTCTTCCTCTAATTCTCTTTTCTCTGGTGGCCACCTTTATTTGGGGTTATCAGTGTTGTGAATACAGTTATGTTTTGTTCCCTCTGTGTCATGTCTTGTCAAGTTGTATTTTGTGCCTTTTGGTCAATGTGGTAGAGAGTGAGCTACATAACCAGACATCCTGAGAAGAGCAAAAATGGAGAGACAAAGAAACAGC